>CABEEJ010006620.1:0-38137 GCA_901482245.1 Timema douglasi | reverse complement strand
AAATTTATAAAATCTTACTCCATTATAAATGTAGAATTTAATTTTCTTCGCACAGTGATATCAACAGTTGTTGAATATTTGTCATGATCAGAGCGGTATTAGATGACAAACTTTTTAAATTAAGAGATAAAAAAAAGTTTTCATTAAATTTACAGGACACTTTTGACAGATATTCAACAACAGTCGATATCATAATAAAAAAAAAATTAAACTCAATGTTTGTACTGAAACATTTGATTTATTTTAACAGAAAAAATGTTTTGATTAAAAAACTACAAAAACACTGACCTTTTCTCAAATTCCTTAGATCTCCACTTTAAGGCATGTAGCCACAAACAAATGATATTTTGTTTGTCATGTTTATTACGTCATTAACAACAAAGTAAACTTTTTTTTTTTGAAACTATATTACTGGTCCAACAATGTTGTTCTTTTTCTATTTCCTTACTCTCCCAAATATAGTAGTCATAATTCCATTATTTTTAAGTATCATAATTTTGTATTTTAGATAGGCTACTTTTTTTTAGATTTTTACGAATTTCGACTCTCTCTCTAATACCATAGGATTTTAAGGATTGAGGATTCTAGCATCCCATATATCCTTAGCATAATGGTATTTGTTGAGTCAACTTAAAAAAAACACAGTCAAATTGAACGATGCCCACGTCAAATATCAAGCAACTGTTGAAATTAGGGCCTACTATATGAAGCAAACTAAATAAAATGTTTTACTAAAGTAATATTTTATTTATTTTAAGAGGTGACCTGGTGGTCTAGGGGTAAGGTGTCAGACCTCTGTTCTGGGGGTTAGGGGTTCAATCCTCGGTCCCGGCATATATTTATCTGACTACCAAACCCTTCCTTCACCTCTGACAAGACGTGTATTAATCACAACTTGTGAGTGTAGGGAATGCCAGGCCTCCACCGTGGTTCGGATTCCACGTTAAACTGTAGGTCCTCCATTTCATATCACAATCACCCTACCATTTCACAATCACCCTACCATTACACATTAGCGTAAGTGCGTATAATCCGAACGGGTAGTAAGACGCGGTGCTAATAATAATAACAACAACACCACAACAACAACGACCATAGTAATAATAATAATAATGTATTTTAAATCCACACACACATATGTTTTTTTTATAATAACTGCAAAAATACAGACCTTGACACACGTTTTGTTATCTCAGTCCAACTTCCACACGCTCTGGTGGTGTTTACAGCACAGGAACGGTAGTTATCATTTTACGGAAACGGAGATACGAAACAGTAATGCAGACAATGATAGACGTCGAGTCATTGTGGTCTCGATAGATAGGACGCCAAGGAACCGGCACTGCGTTGAGATGAACGAGAGGAAAGGCATCGTATTACTAAACTAGACATTTTGTTTAGTTATTATTATTATACTACTATAAAGCCACGTGGCTGACTCACTCACTGATATTAATATTCACCCACTTACAGATGAGCTAGAAACTTGAAATTTGGCGAACTTATAGCTTCTAGCCTGTAACCGACGGGAAAATTCCAAAAAGTTTAAAAAAAATCAATTTTAACACCAGAAAAAAAATTCAATATGGTGGAGCAACTTTAAAGTCGGTGTGGACCTTTCTTTGGAGGTCTCTTGTGGCTAAACGATAATACCTACCGCAAAACGGCTCTGGAATTACATTAGTTTACATCTACTTGCAAAGAAAACTCTCTGTGGGTGCGTTGTAATATTTGGCCCTATATCTTGATTCTCTTACAAATAGACACGCGCAACAACACCTTTTAGAAAAGCCGCCACCATTGAAAACATTTTACTAGTATTATTTATTGTTTGATAATATCTATTAAATGCGCTTCGGTGGCCTTATACTCTGGGAATACCGGGGTTCGAACATCAGTTGGGTGTACTGAGGGTGGTTTTTTTTATACTCGGCCACCACTAAATATAACCTCACTAATCCCTAAAAACGATAAGCGTATACACCGAACGGGTAGTAAGACCCAATGCTAAGGAAAAAAAACTATCAACGATGAGAGTTGGCTGAAGATCAATTGACTTGAGGTATGAATCAATGAAATTGGATCTAGTAGCTATTTTTCTAGCTGTCAGATGTGTTCATTCGTAAGAAAATTGGGGTATACATTCCGTAGGCCTATACTTTGAAAGGTACAAACATTTTTTTTATAGAAAGGCTTTCTAGAGTATAGGCCTACTAAACTTATTGTTGGCCGTCAACGTTAATACAGTTTTACCATGATTTCAAGTATCAGCTGCAGTTCTTATGGCTTGACTTATGAATACGTGAAATTATATCTAGTAACTTTTACATCCGTCAGATAAGGTCCTTCCTATGAAAATCATATTGGCCAGAAAGCGCAGTTTAAACACCCTAATAAGAAACAAACTTTAAACACAAGCCTTATTAACGACTTCATCAAAGGGTAGAAATAAGGAAGGAAGATTAGTGGAAATGCTTCGATATTAGTGGAAAGTCAAGGTAACAAAATATTTAATTCCTCGATACGTTATTTCAAAATATTGTTCAAACCAAAATAGTCAAAAGATTCCAACACGGCTATTTTTTCTTTAAAAACCCTTTATTTTTAGTTTTATTTAGAAAAAAAGGGTATGAAAATGTAACATTAGCACATTTTAAATGACTTTTTTTTTACTCATATTTGTAGAGTTAATAGACTAGGCTTGATGAAGAAACGCTCTAGATTTAACCTTCACCTAACAGTAATTTTTGATAGGCTCATAACAGAAAATTTTAAGATATTTGAGAACTTGCAACGATTTTTCCACTTTACTTTGAAATAAGAAGTTTCGAAATTTTCGTTCCTCACTCTCTCTTAGTGACATGAGTGAGATAACAAAGGTTGGTTGTAGTTTAAAGGCAAAAAGAAGTGTATAAGCTTAGACAGAATAGAGAAGTAGTTCCAGAAAACGACATAGACCCTTGTATTTCAATCCGTAGGGCCTGGCAGCGATCGATACGTCTTTCTCTCTGGCCGAGGCGGTCACCTTTATAGGCCTGTATCTCACTAGGGTGCCATAACAGCTCTGTGGGATCTGATATAGGCCTTAAAGACCGTTCATCATAGCAGGCCCAACTCAGCTCCCGGCTCGCGCGAGGTATTATGGGAGTAAAAGGGAAAAGGAAAGACCTACGATATGCCAGAAATGTGTGCAGTGCATTCGTATTTGAATGATTACTCGACATTTTCCGCGGTGACGATGGGGGACAATGCGACAAAGTTTCTTAATGACTACAGTATGTCCTTGTTATGAGAGAATGAAGATTTGTGTACAGTGCTATTAGTGAAGACATTCTAAAATGGTCAAAAAACGGCCTTTTCACCGCAGTTTTTATTCCAATATCATTTAATATTTCAAAAATGTTCAGTATTAGGAACTTATATTGATTCCTTATCTCCATTAATGTTTAATCATAAACGATCCACGTGCAATAGTTTTGGTGTAAACTTACGATTTCTAGCCGACTGTATCACAGTGTTGATTGGCCATGTGACGCACGCTTTTAATGCGTTATCAACTAAGTACGAGTATTTCTTGCATGTGGAATAAACGTCAGACTCGTCTAGTCTTATTTTTTTTCGGTGACGGGGAGGATAGGAGGAGGAGGTCGGGGTTTAAACTTCGGAGCTCACTAAAATTTGCCTACTGTCCCAAACGTTTTATTTATATATATATATATATATATATATATATAGCATCACGTCTTGCTGTCGTTCAAGTTATACGCCTATGCATCAATTACACCAATGGGTTAGGGATTATAAAGTCTTAATTGAGAGGAAATGCACCCTCATCGTGGAGAGAGAGTGAAAAACCACCCTCACCACCGAAGCGGGTTACCGTGTCTTACTACCTGTCCAGTTGCAAGCTTGCAGACCACAGGTATGAATAAACCTTTATAATTGTTTAGTTTTAAAAGAAACACGAAATAGGACACCTGCCAAAGATCCAAAAACTGACTGCAGTAGCTTAAATTAAGCGTTGACCCGTATGACATTGAACTCAAGATACGCTTGAAAAACTTCCATACACATTAATTTGAACATTTACAACGCCCTCTATTAATCTATCCAAAATAACTATTTGAAAGTAGAAATGAATTTTAAAAAAAACCCTCTTTTCATGGCTGAGTGGTTAGACGGGTCAACCACAAGTCTTGGTGACCCTGGTTCAGTCTCAGGTTGTGAATAACATTATTTATTTATAAGTTTGGCCTTGTGCTCGAATAGTAAAATCCTTTTATTTTATTATTTTTTCCTTTGAGTTTTTAAACTCAAGGTAGGGTTTATTAGCGTTTGGTCTGGTGGTCGCATGATCTAAACGCTTATTTCGCGATAGATTAGACTGCCGATGACGGGGAGAATGGGGTTCTAATACCGATCGAGTGGAATGAAGGTGTTTTTTCCCAAATTTTTTTCACTCTCCCTCCAGGTAAAGGCTGGTACACTACCTCTAAATTCAACATTCCTCATTACTAACTCACTAACGTAGTTAGTACAGTCATATGTGTGTAACCTGAAAAGGTAGTGAGACGCGCTGCTAAAAAAAAGTAAATGGTTAAAATTAAATTACAAGATGTGTTGTAGCGTCTTACCATAGCTACAACGTTTAATATTTTTTTTAAAAATACACTAAATTTCTTCAAATAATAGTCTACCAGACTTAAATAATATGATGTTGTTCTAAGCTCACCGTGCTCCATTTCACTCTGTAAATACCAAGCTGAATGTCTCCCACGCCACACTACCGGCTACGTGAACATGTGGTAAAATCGAATGCGCGAGGGAACTAACTGACCGGGCCAATATCGAGTGTTCACTAAGGCCACCTGGAAGAATGAAGTATGACATTTCCGGCGCTATATGGTTCCACGTTGCCTAGATGACTGTCCTCGAATCTCGGGCTTTTTACGGCCTTCTTTTCCCATATTTCAGTTTCATCACTACCCCTAACCCCCCCTTTTCTCTCTCTTTGTGTCTGTCTTGTGTGTAACCCTACCTTCCCCCTCTGCGTAAAATAAATCAAATAAATACTGCCAGAAGATCGGAGGACCTCTCACTCTTGGCAGGATATCGATCTTGGACAATTATACGTGTTCAAAAATTTAAGAACAAAATTAAGTTTAAGCTTTTTATATGTCAAAATTCTCTATCGGCTTTAGTATTTTATATAATCGATTATATATTCAGAGTTCTTCCGACAAATGGAAATATGCTATAATATATTCAGAGCACTTTTGACTACCTGAAATTAAACATAAACATTTTACTGACCGGTGAGCTGGCGGTCTAGGTGTAAGGTGTCGGACTTTTATGCTGGGGGTCCAGGGTTCAAGCCTCGGTCCCGGCACAGACTTATCTGATTACCAAACCCTCCCTTCCCCTTTGACGTATTAATCACAACTTGTGAATGTGAGGAATGCCAGGCCTCCACCGTGGTTCGGATTCCACGTTAAACTGTAGGTCCTCCATTTTATCTCACAATCACCCTACCATTACACATTAGCGTAAGTGCGTATAACCCGAACGGGTAGTAAGACGTGCTGCTAATGATAATGATAATAATAATGATAATTTATGACCTATTAGTGGGAATTTTTTTCTTGCCGCTAAATAATTCTATATCACTTGACTAACAGAAAATAACTAGTCCTACAGCTTAATACACACTCCTTTGAGCATTCACTGATTAATACAATAGTTATTTTATTTTGTACTTTGGGCGTACTTAATGGTATTACTAAATTTATTTTTTTGAAATTGTAGCTTATGTTATGTGTAGAAGCATTAGTTAAATTAGAAGCATTAGTTAAATTTGAGTGCCAATCCGTTACTTATACAAAACACGAAATAAAATAGATTTTTCCTTTTAGTATCCTCTTTTGAAACTTTTATTTTTTAATTTTTGTTTGTTTCTAAGTTGATTGATGGTCACTTTTTTTTTAAACTCCACGTCTTACTAACCATTCGGGTTGTAAGCCTATGTACTAATTACATTTGTAGGTGACCTGGCGGTCTAGGGGTAAGGTGTCAGACTTATATGCTGGCGGCCGGGGTTTGATCCTCGGTCCCGGCAAAGATTTGTCTGATTACCAAACCCTTCCTTCACCTCTGACAAGACATGTGGGGAATGTGGGGAATGCCAGGCCTCCACCGTGGTTCGGATTCCACGTTAAACTGTAAGTCCTCCATTTCATCTCACAATCACCCTACCATTACACATTAGCGTAAGTGCGTATAACCCGAACGGGTAGTAAGACGCGGTGCTAATAATAATAATAATAATAATACTAATTACACTAATGGGTAGGGATTATGAAGGCGTTTATTCGAGAGGAACTGCACCCGCAATTGCGTGGAAGGAGATTGTAAAGCCATTTAGGGAAAACCACCCTTAGTGCACCCGACCGGGATCGAACCCTGATCTCCTCGTCTAATTCAGACTAGTCAAACACGAGAGTAGCGTGTTAGACAACGCGGCCACCGATGCGGGTTATAGTCACTTTTAATTGTGCCAATGTTATTAAAATATTTTGTATTTCTCCCATCAAATGATAAGTTTTTAATTAACTAAACATCGTTGAAAATATGTTATGTGCTATCTTCAAATTACGGACGTGTTTTCATTATTACTAGTAGCGTTGCAGCCATAATATGTGGTTGTTCACACGATATTAATCACTTTATACTGAATTAATTATAGGATTAAGTATTAAAAGCGATAAATCATTTATTTCTAGTAAAAAAGTGTAACAGCTAAGAACTATTAATTTGGTTCTTAACATACACCAAAACCTGAACAAAGAAAACCATTTCGAATATATCGATAGTAACGTAATAAAAACAAATATTTTCAGTGGGCGAAATCACAACTAGAATCTAAATAAATCCTTACATTTATTAATATCATAATACTTATTTTTCAATGTGTGATAAGCCCAAATGTATATTTTAAGTAGAGGAAAAGGTTGTGGATTTTTTAAAAAAGATTCATTTGTGTTGTTTTATTATTTTATTATATTATAATCTAGTTTAAAAATACTCATAAACACACGAGAAATTAACCTAGTGGCTTTAAGTTCGCGACGATTTCTACCATTGGATTGAACTATCCCGTTTTCAAGGTAATTCGTCAGTTATCAAATAAACAGTGAATATATTTTAAAAACATAATATATGTACAAACCACACTTATAAAATTAGTTATAATCTAATTTTAATATGTATCTACATGATCATTATTAGTATAAGCCAGAAAGAAGCAATAATGAAGTTTAATAAGTTAACAACATTCTTCTCAAAGCTTTGATTATTTTGCTTGTGTTCTTTGTTAATTTTCCTTTCCTAACACTATTCTCGTACAACTTGAACTTTAAATTTAAAAGATAAAGCCCGCACATTCCTATTTGACCCTTCCAACAAATTACCTAATTCTCCCGCCTTTCTACCTATGAGAGGGTAAACTTTTAGCTCAATTTTAATTAAACTATTTGTCATTGTGAGAGCTATATATATTGCTGTGAGTTTTGTGGGTAAAAATACCCCTCTCTCACTAAAAAAAATTGTTCGCTTTTTATTTTTGTGAGGAACTTTTAATGAGATGTATTTTTGGCAATTTTTGTTTGGTTCTGGGTTAAATAAACAGCCTACGTATTAAAAAAAAAAATCTTGACAATCAATAGGAACTCGCTTTCTTTCTAAGAAATTATTTTTTGTTTTGAATGTCCTCTGAATTTATTTTCCATAATAGGCAAGAAAAAAAACGCAAACTTTTTTGCACGATAAAACTGAAACTTTTTAATTAAGTCTCGAAAGTTATTTGAATACAAGTGCTCATGGAAGAGATTAAATAGTTTAAATCCTATTTGAAATATTGTTCATCAGAGAAAATATAATATTTCTTTATTAAACAATGTATCGAAAAATTTGAAGAGGTAATATTACACTTTTCCAACTTTTAGAATATAATAATGGAAGATTATTTTCAATCTCGACTTGATATTTTATAAGAACGGGCATTATTTAAACAAGCATATTGTAGACTAATTGAAAATGAAATAAAATTGATAATTTTTGAATTAAAGTAATTACATTTAACTTTGATTAAAATTAGATGATATTTTTTAATATAATTATAACTAGTGGATTGTTGCAGCGATGCCTGCATATTCTTGCACTAAAATGTATTCTAGATTGTTTATTGTAAATATATATATATATATATTTATTAAGACCTCACTTGAATTTTTAATTAAAAGATTAAGCGCCAAAGGCTATCAAACTACATGAATAATTAGCTTCCTTTGTTTGATTTAAATCAAAACTTAAATTTTCCCTCTTCCGTTCACGATGAGAAATTTAAAATTACCCCACTTCCGGCTTTCTATCCATTCATTGCACCGAACCACTCAAGTAAGAATTATTAAGCTGTTATTATATTTAACCAAAGAGAAATATTATAATTACCGATATGCAATAATATGCAAATAATGGTTTCCATGGTGATGTACACACATAATGACTGTACAGTTTAGTCTCTACCCACACAGAATGAAAATATGGAAAATTCATAAGTAAAATTTAGTTTTAGGCTAATATTTTTGCCGGCATTCTGGACCCCTAACCTTTAAAATGACTTCGTTGGTTAAACTCGGTAAAACCGTCTATTCTTAATTTCAACTTTCAAAAATGAGCTTATAGAATACTTGAGGGATAAAGTGTGTGAGTGTGAGAGTATGTGAGGGTAGATGGTGTGTGGGAGTCAATGATAAAGTGTGAGAGAGAGAATGAGAGAAAATCATATGAGAGAGTGTTTTATATATATATCTAGAGAGAGAGAGAGAGAGAGAGAGAGTGAGTGAGTGTGTGTGTGTAAAGGAAGAAAGTATGCGAGAGCGTGAGAGAAAGTGTCAGAAAGAGAGATAATATGAAAATATAGATGTGGTACAAAAAACATTACTTTTAAATATAATATATTCAAAATAAAGCGGTAAAATGAAAACATAGCTTAAATTATGTAATTGGATCGTGTTACTATTCGCTAAAATGAACATCAAAACCCTATATTTGAATAATATGAATATCAAAACCCATTATTAAAAAAAAAAAATGAACACCAAAACTCATAATTAAATGGTTAAAATGGCTATTTTTTTTAATCATTATTCAAGATCATTTTACCGTTTTTGAGCTTATGATACATGCCAAAACTTAGGCAATATTTTCACGAATTTGACTTGACCTTTTAAATTTCGAATTATGATCAATATTATTGATTTAAATGCGAATTAACGATAACAATAAAAGATGTTTCCCCAATTTAGGTATATAAATTTAAATGAGATATGACCAGCATCCAAAGAGAAATATTCATTCAAAGAGAAATTTGTGATATGTTCGGACCAACAAATAAAGATTGAGTTATTATTGTTTAACCAAAGAGATATATTGTATTTAGAAATCTGCATCAAATAAAGGTGTCCGTGGTGGTTAAACAAAGAATGAAAAACTGAAAATTATCTGTGAAAATCGGATTTTCGTGGAAAACTACTATTTTTCCCGACATCCTGGACTCCTAACCGTTAAAATGAGTGTTCGTTTTTCAAAACTTGTTCAGTAATTTTTTCGTAATTTCTATTACCGGAAACGGGCTTATCAAATTATTTATAAGATAATGAGTCGGTTATTCTTTCACGCAAAAACTAATAGACCGATCGCTCCGAAATTTCTTATGGGCATAACTCGGACGTCCGGCTAACATTATAGGTTAGTTAAAATTTACGCCCTCCATTTTGTTTTTAGATGGCGGCTACTAAACGCTACTTTTTTTGGTGTTTTTTTCAGCCGCTACTACGCAAAAATCACTACACTGATAGTGCTTACATTTCGCATGAACAGAGCTCGGATGTCCGGTAGACATATACGTCAATTAAAATATGCGTCCGCCATTTTATTTCAATATGGTGAACATTGCTTTTTGGCCTTTTTCTCAGCTTCTTATCAGAAAGTGAAAGGTTCCTAGATATAGACACGTATTATAAAATACATCCCGTGCGAAGAATGGGTATTTAGCTAGTCATATATAAAAATAAGATCATTTCCTTTAGATCTGCATCTAGAATGTAAGAATACACAAGGAATTTATTTATATGTTAAGAATGTGCGACTCGAATTCCTAAGAATTTTCGAAACTCAAGACAATTTCGAATTCGAGATTAAAAGTTAAAATGGTTTGGACCTTTCTTAATAGAGTTATAATGATGATGCTTACTATAGTAAGATTCTGGTAGGAAGAACAGTAAATGACTTTTCACAAACGTTAGTAAAATTGTTTTCATATATTCATACCTCAAGTAATGTGTTATACATCTTTAACTTTTGATAATATATATACTATCAATACCTTAAAAAAAAATTGGGGGGTATTTAACGTGCACTCTCTGAACCGACTGATTATACACGAGAGTTTCTACTAGCAATAGCGAAAGAGTCTACCAATTTTGCCGAGAAAAGTATTTTCACATACCTTACAGAGTTATTTTACGTGTCACAATCGACCTGGGACCTACGGCTTTACTTCCCCTCGTGGGTGGTCTAGGGGCATTGTGTCAGACTTCTGTGCTGGGGTCCAGGGTTTCAATCCCCGGTCCCGGCACAGATTTATCTGATTATCAAACCCTTCCTTCACCTCTGACAAGACATCTTGTGAATGTGTGGAATGCCCAGGCCTCCACCGTGGTTCGTATCCCCCGTTAAACTGTAGGTCCTCCATTTCATCTCACAATCACCCTACCATTACACATCAGCGTAAGTGCGTTTAACCCCAACGGGTACTTACTACGGGTGCTGCTACTTCCCCTCCGAAGGAAGTTGAGTAACGGATATTTATCGCTCAAGAAAAATCCATCGACCTCGACAGGGTTTGAACCCATGAAAATCGGGTCCTGAGGTGAACACTTTACCCCAAGACCACCGAGTTCGACCACTTAAACTAAAGTCTGAAGGAGAAAACCCGTGTGTATGAGGGATAAGTGATCTGGTATTCACTTTTTCCCCCCATTTTAAATCAATTTTCTTTTTTGTGTTACACTCGTCATGTTAGGATGATTTGATCTAAATCCAATAAAAATGAATCTACACCTGGGTTGTACAGATATTAAATACGGTTCAGTGCCTTCCTCTATTCTTTCTACACTGGATATCATCTCTGAGGTAACTGTATGGCTACTATTGGGAAAACAGCATTGTCATTCTCTCGTTTTCGTGTGGTCAATCTCCCCTCAAATATAAGACAAGTTTGGCAACGCTGGTTAGTCGATGTTGCCGGTAGCTCCTTCTTACTCCAGCACACCACCTTCAGATATAACTGAGAGCGAGGAGATTTGGCAACAGTTAACCGAGAGAGGTTGAAGATAAATCTTCTCTCCGTAAATGTGGTTTCACACGTTCGAAAAAAAAAACTAGTGCAGAACAGAAACTTAGTCACTTGACGAGCTCTAAGCCAATCACAAGTTGTCCACCTTAAGGCTGGTACACACAAAACGCTAAGCTAACATTTGCCCTGCTGTTTATAAAAATAGAGGACTATATATTTAAATGTGTTGGTTCACACAGAAAGCTAAGCTAAGCCAAGGCATTCCTTGCTATGCTGCTCTATGCTTTTTTCCGATTGTTGACCGGACAATTTTTCCATCTCCCATCTTGAGCTATCTTAAGTTGTGCATGCGCATAACGCAACTTGGGATTCATGTTGAACAGAGGCAGTGCTCGTTTGTTGAAAATAATGAAAGAAGTGTTAAAGTTTTGTTGTAGTAATATTCTATATAGGTTTTATATTTAATAAAGGTTTTTATATTAAAACGGAAACTTTAATTGAACAAGTCAAACCTTCACCTCCAAAATTTTCTTCATCTTACAAAACAGCTGCTAACAGCATCATCTCCTCTTCCACAGTACTATCATCTGAGCTCAAACAAGACATTTTGAAGAACTTCCTGATTACATTTCACTGGTGCAGACCAAAAAGAAAAAAAAACCACTGAATTCGGGAGGGGAAAGAGGGACAGTTGCTTAGCTTAGCTTAGCTTAGCTTAGAAAACCAAACTGTCAAAGTCTTAGCGCAGCACAGCATAGTGTGTTCTGTGTACCGGCCTTTATCGGCGCGAGCTGTTCCGCTGAATTTCAACTTATCTCTACTTCATCCGCTTTGTCTGAGATGTTCGGCATGGGAGAGCCAATTAGATCTCAGAATTAACCTTCTCAAATCAGTGCGCATGCGTATTTGACAATGAATGCTCTCTACAGCCAGAAGCTATCAGACATCTTCGTTTCCCGTTGTGAGGAGATTTGAAATAACCTGTTAATGTAAAGCATGTGTATTGGTGTATTGGATTGTGCCACGACACAGCGTTATAATTTGTAAATATCTATCGAGAGAATGATCTAAAATATATATGTATCCACAAAAAAATAAAATATGTTGATAATCAGTTGTTTCAAGTTAGCGTTGCAATGCATCATGGGTCAACATACAGCGAGTGAATTGCACCACCGAAGCAGATTTTACTTTCTCTTTTCAGTGAATGTGTGAATCAAGCTTTACTCCATAGGACCTACAATTCCCTCAGTGATGATATCGGGTGTACAAGACATTCCCTCCTCTTTGCCACCCTCCCCCCCACACTAATCATAATTCCCTCTAACCGTGGAGTCACGAGACAGATTCCATTTGTCCAAATAGAGATGGTCTGGACATTGGATTTGTTTCGCATTTACCGGTGTTTCTTTTTTACTGTTTCTATTTTGATACGCGGAAAGCCAGTAAGTATAGTATATAATTATATGCAATCTCAATCAACCTAGGAATGTGAGGTCAAATAATAAACACTTATAAATAATTCAATTACTTATAGGTAGGTTTTTTAATTATTTTTTTCAACACCGCGTCTTACTACCTGTTCATGTTATACACCTATGTATTAATTACGATAGTATGCTAGGGGGCAAGGAAGGTTGAATTTATCCGCATCTGCGTAGAGGGAGAGTGGAAAATTATTTTACACCCGACCTGGATTGAGCCCCGAAAATGATGCCTTTAGACCAGGCCATATGGATTTAAAAAAAAAGTTTTGAGAATTTTATCTAATAAACTAATTTTTATCTTGTATAAATTAGTTGCAAAATGGAATCGCCTACAACTAAAATGCTTTTCCCGCATATCTTTCAAACATCTCCCTCACCCCCATAATTTCATGACCCCCGTGGTTCCCTAGTGCATATATACACTGGATATCACCTCTAAGATAACTGCATGATTTCTATTAGGACACAGCGTTGTCATTCTCTTGTTTTTGTGTCGTCAATATCCTCTCAAATATAAGACAAGTTTCGCAACGCTGCTCAGTCGAGGTTGCCAGTAACTCTTTCTTACCCCAGCACACCTATTAAGACATAACTGAGCGCGAGGAGATTTGGCAACAGTTAACAGAGAGAGATAGAGCGGAGATAAAGCTGCAATCCCCTCAGCGGCGAGATTGGGTGTAGCTTCCATTTGTTGGTCCTCCATCAACAAAACTTTGCGTAACACTACCTTAGAGCTTGCGGTCACCTAAGCGAGTAAATATAAACGTTTAGCACAAATAGAACGTGTTTGTATTCTTCCAAAACGTTTATTCCTATCAGAATCCTAACTATAATAGCTGCGGGTTTATCTGGAGCTGAGCCATACAAGTGTCAGGGGAGGGCGTTACAGTTTTAGAGGGGAAAGATATATCAGCACTGATTAAGTAAGCTCTTTACGCCATACTATTATTATTTACTACCCGTTCGGGTTATAAGCTTTAAGTACTAGTTACGCTAATGGATTAGGAATTGGAAAGGTTGAATTAGAGGAAGTGAACCCGCATTTGCGTGGAAGGAGAATGGAAAACCATTCAGGAAAAATCACCCCCAGTTCACCCGACCGAGATTCGAACCTCGATCACCCCGTCCTCAGCAGTCGAGCAGCTCAACACGACTAGCGCGTTAACCAACTACGCCACCGAGGCGGGTTTTACGCCAAACAATCAAAACTATTGTAATACAATTTCAAACAAAAAATAACGAAAAAGTCAATTTTAAAAGGGTCTCCCGTCAATCGTGATGAGATAAAAAAAAATATTTGTCCGTGAATGCTGGTGTCTCGTAACTAAGCTCTGTACTGAAAACACGATTTTGCGACAAAAATTAAATAATATTTCATCTAGATTTTAGAGGGCTCGCTGATGAGAAGGTCGGTGTTTGAATCTCGGAAGGGTGTTATTATGTGATTTGAAAAAATAAATCGTGAACTGTTTTCCAGCCCTCATGATCTAAGGCTCCGTTCTCGCAATAGACTATATTACTGATGATGGGGAGATCAGGGTTTTAATACCGGTTGGATTTACTGAGGGGTTTTTCCTAAATGGTTTTCCATTTTACCTCCGCGCAAATGCAGTTATACTTTCTCTAAATTGAACCTTCTTCATTCCCGACTCATTAGATGTATTATTATATAGACGTGTAATCTGAACGGATACTAAGATGCGGTGCTAAAGTTTAACACTCTTCCTCCACGCAAATACGGGTGCATTTCCATTTAAATTTCAACATTTCTCAATCCTAACCTATTGTTATTGGTAAATGCGTTTAGCCAGGACAATCAATAAGATGCTTTGGAAAAGACCCGATAACATTAATTACTATAGTGTATTTATTAAGGAACCTTACCTATAACGTCACTGTCGGTCAAGATAGGATCTCCCATGTTAGTGAATTTACGTTTTACTCAGCGAGTTTTAAAGATATAACGTTGAAACAAAAACAATACATTATTAAATAATTATAAAAATAGTCCTACAGTGTCACAGAATTATTATTTTTTATCTTAAAGTAGTTTTTTGGTAAACGTATTTTTTAATCAATCATCTACAACTTAGGTTATTTTTCTTGGTAAGAAAGTGTTCTGTAGGAGTCTTCCTACCAGGATGTAGATTAAAAAAGACCATGGTAGCAAATGTCTATCTAGAATGGGAAATAAGAAAAAGGTAAAATTAAAAACACGTTAATGTTTTCAAGGCGCAAATATTAAAGTGAATGTGTAAGCTCGTCAGAGGAAGAGGGAAAGCGCAGCACATAGACAAGAGCCCTCTCAGGGTTAACTGCTCATTTTCATCCCTCTCTTTCTATTTCGTACATTGGTGTCTTAAGTGTTAAGACTGCTTAGGTGCATAAAGTTAAGATAAACCCGCTCCGCGAAATAGCTTCGAAATCTCCAAGTAGGCAACGTCGTTAATGTAGATCTAATATTTGGTTGGGGTATACTCTTCCCGAGTATTGACACCGGTTCGATCCCTACAGGATGCGTTTAGGGTCATATTCATCATCTTTTCACCCCTATTTTCTTATTAATTTAAGCTGATGGATCACTGATAACCAGCACTGAAACCATACTCCAATTTGCAAAGGAAGGGCTTTATCTGACAGCTAAAACATTTACTAGATCTGCTTTCACATATTCATACGTCAAGTCATGTGATATCAAACTGATACGCAGGCTTCGGCTTTGATCTCGTTTGTTTGTTTTTGTGATAGGGATATAAAAATTCGAATTCCGGCTGGCTCTATTGAAAAAAAGATTGTTTTCCTAGATGGTTCTTAAGCCTTCCTTCACGCAAATACGGGCATATTTCCTCTAAACTATTCCTTTCTCGTCCCTCTAATCCGTTAGTGGAAATATTGAGGATAGCTTGGATGAATATTAGGACGTGATGAAAGTGTGGTTTTTCTAACAAAATCGACCAATTACATCGACGATGAGTCTGACGCTTCAGACCACTCGGGCACGAGTGATTTCTTTATCTGTTTTTCTCTCAATCTTTATCTATTTCTAGTTCTTTTGACCTCTCTCTCATTATTTTATCTTTTTCGTTTATTTTTACTCTTTCTCTCGTTATATCTCTTTATATATCTATTTCCTTATACCCTTCTCTTTTTATCTTTTGCTATCTATTTCCACCGTTTTTGACCTCTAGCTTCCTTTCTCGATTTTTTTTTCTTTTTTACCTATTTATGCTCTTTCTCTCGTTATTTATCTCGTTATATCCATATCTTTTCTCTCTTACCTTCTCTTTCTCTCTAAATGAGGTCTTATCCTCCCAACCTACATATCTAACAACAACAACAACAACACCCCGTATAGCAACAACAAGACGTTGTTAAAACTTGTAACCTATTGTACTTTAATGGCCGTGATAAATAATTGCAATTCTGCATCCTCCTTATAAATTTCAAAATGGCTCAAACTTAGTGCGAAGGGTAATAAAAGTTACACTTGGAACTTCAAGCCTCGCCCTTTTTGCCCCCACCTACCTACCTATCCCGAGTTAAATCGTCGTTCGCCTTAATAGTTATGCCTACATTCGTTTATTATCAGAAATCCCAAGCTTATTGCTCCAACAGCCGTTCGTACCCCCTCCCCCTCACGTCTGCGAGGTTATTATGACGATAACGACCTCGTAACGAATCACGTTCAACCTTTTGCGTCCACTCCGAAGACCGTTAACTCGCGGCGAAAATGGGACGCCCTTAAATAAATGTGTATTTTGTTGATTTTGATATCGTTTATTTAGGATATATGCTTAACCATTTCGACCACATCTGAGTAATAATAATGATAAGTAATTTTTTTTTAGCACCGTGTCTTACAACCCGTTCGGGTTATACGCTTATGTACTAATTAACCTAACAGTTTTAGGGATGAGGAAGGTTATGTGTATAGGAAAAAATACCCGCATTTTTCGTGGAGGGAGAGTGGAAAACGTTTTTGGAAAAAACACCCTCAGTACACCCGACATAGTTTCGAACCTCGATCTCTTAGTCATCGGCAGTCTATTGCGAGAGAAGCGCGTTAGACCACGCGGCCACCCAAGCAGCTAATTATAAGCAGTATTATAATATTACTACTATTAAGCTTAACGCTAGGATTATTAAAGTTAGGAATGAGGAGGTCGTATTAGAGTAAGCTCTCCCTCATTAACTTGGAGAGAGGATGGGAAACCCCCCCCTCCTTCACCTCCCTATAATCCCCTCCATCCTCTTCACCCGTCCGGGGTTCGAAGCTCGTTTTCTCCTTCCAAAGTGAACCAGTGTGACGCGAATCTAGCACCCTAATTCATGCGGTCACTTATATTATTGCCTACAGAGATAGAACAGTGGTTAAAATCCAAACTTCAAAAGGAAGGTGTTCACATACTTATTTGTACAGTGTTGGGAGAAGGTTGTAGAAGGGTTTTTTTAACTGCGTTTTTCCATACTCTTACCAGGTGATTGGTGGTGCGTTTTTATTTTTTTCATCCCTATTATATAAAAAATTATTAGTGATCTCAAAATAAAGCTAACATTCCACCTTAACTACGATAATAACCCCAACTAAACAATGGGGTTCTTTGAATAAACTTTCTAAGGAAATTTTCTCCTAGGAACGTTGATGGTTATAACAGTTAAGGAATGTGTTCAATTCTACACAGGGCTCTGTAAATACTAAAAAGAAATAATACCCGAGAAAAATCAATTGGAAATTAGGCCTACTTAAGCGAATTCAAGCTTCACAATGAAAAATGTTCACTCCACCCAACTTCGTACTTTCCTTATGGTATTAGGAACTCGATAGTTCATTGACTCAACTTACTAAAGTACGTCACCTATCCCCATCTTGAGCTAGCTCTATCAAGTCCACCTCATTACACCCTATCCCCATCTTGAGCTAGTTCTATCCAGTCCACCTCATTACACCCTATCCCTGTCTTGAGCTAGTTCTATCCAGTCCACCTCATTACACCCTAAACTCTTTCAGGTCCATTTTAATGTTATCCTCCCATCTGCCATTGAGTACCCTGAACACGGTTTTAAATTCTTCCATTCGCGCTGCATATCTTGCCCCCCCCTCCCCTCCCTCCCCCCGTAATCTGAGAGATTTAATTATCCTAATTGATAAGTAACTCATCATTATATAACCTCCTCCACTCCGAGTAGCCTCATCCCTTTTTTGGAGCAAATATCTTTCCAAGCACTTTGTTTCCGAGCATCCTAGATTGGTTTTCGTCATGTGAGGTAAGAGACCACGTTCCACACCCATAGAGAACAACTGCGCTTCACTAAATATGAGTATACTGCATTCGCCTTAGGAGTGGCAGTAACTGACGAGCTGGCAGAAGATGTACAAACGTTTAAAAAGAAAAACATAAACCAAACACAAATTGTTAGTTGTTTTGACTGACTTAAGTGACTACAAATTAACAAGATATTGTCTTGCAGACAATATTATTTGGCGAATGGATACATGAGAGACACTTCTTACACCAATGGTCGCTACTCCACCCAAACCGCGAGTCTACTTGTCATGATGGCTTAGTGGTATGGGTTTGACAATGGTAATTAACTGTGGGGTTCGTTTTGATCTTGTTTATTGAGATAGATTAGTTACTATAATAGTGTATAAATGTAATGTAGGTTTTTAGAACAAGTTGAAAGAGTTTGGGGGGAGGGGCGGTGGGGAAGTTCCTCGTTATGTCAATATCCCTACCCAGCGATTCTGCGCGCCTGACCTGCCTTCGTTGTTAATAACTTTGCCTAGTGTAGAACACTCGGCTGCTCGACTATGCGCGGTTGTGCTATAACTCGCGCTTTAAAGATGGTTCTTTGGGCGACGCCCTCCCTACTTAACTGGGAATCAAGCTGTAGGGTACTCTCGTCATAAGTTACTGTAACTTGGTAACTGAGTATGTAAAGCATTTCGAAATAAGCTCCTTAACAATTGGTGTACTTTCCGCCAAGTTGTCATTTACTTACACTCCTAAAGTAGATGTGTTATACATCCTCGCTATCATGAATAATATGGAAGATGAGTACTTTATTTATTAGGGGTTTCACTTACCTTATTAGGATATCCAATTTCTCCGGCCTAAGCGTCAAAAAAACTGGCCTAAAGTCGTAATAAAGGCCGGCAGATATCTCAACTACGCACGCTCGTCCATCGGGGGTTGGACTTATTTAATCTTTTGTTGTTGTTTTGTTTTAAGGAATTAGTTATTTATTGATGTAATTTTTAAAATATTGACTGACTAAGGGCTTTAACTAACATTCCATGTATAATAATGTTTAAATTATAAAATAATATCACTTCAAGTACGAATGTTGCTCGGGAAGCTTCGTGTAACATAGGAACTGTTTTTGCACAAATTGATATTTTTATTGCTATTAATTATTTAATGTACTTATATGATTGGATTTGGGGAGGGGGGGGAAGAGATACACAGAATACAATTCGGGTTTTATCATTTTTTTTAAGAATGGTAAAATAAATAAAAAAGTTAATTAATACCAAGAAGAAACAGTTTTTAAGCTTCAAGAAGACCGACAAAACAAAAGGGTTATTTACCTTTACATATATGGTATGAGGTTCTACTCTCGCAGCAGAATAAACTGCTGATGACTGAGAGATCGAGGCTCGAATCCCGGTCAGGTGTTCTGAGGATTTTTTTTTCTTAAAAAAAAATATTTTCCATTCTACCCCCCACGCAGGGTACATTTAATCTAAATATAATTTACCTAATCACTAAAACTATTAGTGTAATTAGTACATAATCTTATGACCAGAACGGGTAGTAAGACGCGGAGCTGAAATAAATATATTCGTGAGCTTAGCATATAATATTGACCTCATGTGGTTTAGCCGTCCGGCCACTCCATATTTCGTAACCGCGTACCTGGGGAAAATGTCGTGGGTTCCTGAGACGTAGGTAGATTTCGGTTACCAGTCGGTGGTAGGTGGGCCGGTGAATCATGGACATACTGTGGAGTTTACAGTCGCCCAGAAATGCACACTTCCTCTTTCCCCCCTCTCCACCCATCAAACGGCCTTGAAGGTCGTTCACCGCCCCAACTCGCCTACTTTAGACACATGCTATTATATTTTATTGGCGTATCCCACACCATAATTGCACCTGGACGGGCTCGAATCACCGACCTCTTTGTCAGTGATGATACAATGCCATGTAAATCTATTGCCTTGTACCTCTTGCTCACCGCTGCCTATTAAAAAAAATTGAATCAATTCATGTGCTATGTCGTTTAGTGATATTACTTGACTGTGTAATTTTTACACAGACAATGTTAAATAAATTAATGTGTGTAAGAACGCTACAATTTCCATAGTTAGAACTTTATTTAGCAGCTAGAAATGTTACAATACAAGATCTACTTTAATATATCCATACAAGTCATGTTATCTGCAGCCGTCACTTTTGATATAAGTTACATTATTACCCCTAGCGCTACCTCATTAATAATATAGTAAAATGCATTTAATGTTGGCAATTTGATTACCCGTTCGGGTTGTACAGTGTTGGGTAGGAAACAGGTGGGATTTCAGATGAAGTGTACCAGAATTTATATGGAGACAGAGGAGAAAACCAATTAGGAAAAAACCCGTTTCGGTGGCCGCGTGGTCTAACGCGCTACTCTCGCAGTAGACTAGACTGCCGATGACGTGGAGATCGAGGTTAGAATCTAGGTTGGGTGTACTGAGGTTTGGTTATTCCAAAATGTTTTTCCACCGAAATGCAGATACACTTCCTATAAATAAAATCCTCTTAATCCCTAGAGCCATTAGTATAAGTGTTATATAAGCGTACAATTCAAACGGGTAGTAAGACGTAGTGCTACTAAAAAAAGGTAAAAAAACACGCTAACTACACCGACCGATATTCGAACCTTGATCTCCCCTTCTTTGTCACTCCAGTCTTTTGCAAGAGTGACGTATTAGAGATCTGTTTCGGAGACTGCATGGTTTGAGGTGTTACTCGGGGAGATCGGATTTCGAATCCCAGTCGAGTGTACTGAGGGTGATTGTTCTTCATGGTTTTACACTCTCCGTCCACGCCATTGCGAAGACACATCCTCAAAATTCAACCTTTCATACTCCTAATTAGTGCTTATACGTATACCACAAACGGGTAGTCACAATGTTAAAAAAAACACTAACTAATCTTTTAAATTATTATATTAAACATGATAAAGAAAGTACTATCTAATTTTTTAGATTATTGCATTAAACATGAAAAAGAAAGTACTATCTAATTTTTTAGATTATTATACTAAACATGAAAAAGAAAGTACTATCTGATTTTTTATATTATTACATTAAACATGAAAAATAAAGTACTATCTAATGTTTTAGATTATTATATTAAACATGAAAAAGAAAGTACTATCTGATTTTTTAGATTATTACTCCTACATTAAACATGAAAAAGAAAGTAATATTTAATTTTTTAGATTATTACTCGTACATTAAACATGAAAAAGAAAGTATTATCTAATTTTTTAGATTATTACATTAAACATGAAAAACACATTTATGTGAGACGGATGGATGATAAGTTACTTGATAACTTATCAGCTTTCAGAAATGTCCTAAATTACCGTGGATAGATTATATATATATCCACTGAACGCTCGTGGGGCGTGAAGTGAAAAGAACGCTTTCAAATAAATAACACACTCAGCCAGTGTGTTTCAATGTCAAGTTGTTAACAGAAGAATTTATATATCAGACTTATTCGAAAACCTTGCGGGCAGAAATATATAAATCATAAATAAACGTTCCGACAACTTGTTCTAACTTTTACTCTATAAAATAGAAGAAGACTAAGATAAATAAAACTTTCCTTTTTTTTTTTACTATCGCTTATAGTTTTTGTCGAGTTATGAAATAACTTAATTTGATTAGATTCAAAGGTAATGAATATATCTAAGAAATGAATAGAGTTTTGATTGCACTTAAAAAAAGGTGGCTCACTTTTAATTCTGTCCTGTATCTTGTTTGGTGATAGTTGAAACATAAACTTCTTTTGATATTTTATAATCTAAAGTAATGATATGACTGCACCAGGACCGTATCTCTGTGACACCACCGGCCTATTATACGAATGTTGCTGTTCTCAGCATTTTCGTGTCACTTAAGGGGGGATGACGCGAGAAAAAGCCAGAGTTTTTACAGTTTTTATGACAACACATTTTTTTGGGGGCCAAAATAAATAAAATATTGCTGCAGTACAAACATAAGAGTTTAATTTTCTTCACGCGGTGTTATCAACAGTTGTTGAATATCTGTCATTAGCATGGTGGCTTTTGATGAGAAACTTTTTAAATGGGGAGAAAACGTAGTTATAAAATTCCAGGACAATTAGAAAGATACATTCAACAACTGTTGATATCATCATGTGAAAAAAATTAAGCTCTACATTTGTACTAGAGCAATATTTTATTTGTTTTGGGCGAAAAAATGTTTTTCTATAAAAAATAGCAAAAAAACTGGCCTTAACTCGCATCCCCTATGCACCCACCTTAACATGTTATACTCGCGTTTCAATTGGTTGGTTGTCGTTGATGGAATGGTTGGGGCTTAAATCCCGGCCGAGGGCACATTACTAAACTAGTACATTGCAATTCTAATTTGATGTTCAAAAAATCCATACTTTTTTTTTTGAGGCGCTGGCGGAACGTAGACTTGGTCCTTGGTATAGCCTTGTAAAAAGAAGGGGGGGAAAAAAGATCCAATGGTGTCAAGTCTGTGGGCCTTGAGGGCGCCCGCCGCGCGCAAGTAGATCCGCCCAGAGCTATCTTGTGTTGCACGTAGATTTTAATTCAGATAACCACTGTCGTTCGGGAGAAAGCAGCCCTAGCCACTAACTTGACAACAGGATTCTGTCTCGCCCGCTTTGATGGCCGCCTGGTATAAGGCGTCACACTCGCATTGGACTAGACTGCCGATGATGGGGTGGATAGGGATTTCGAATCCCGGTCGGGGGTGTTTTACCTAGACAGGTTTCTACACACTCTCCACGCATATGCAAGTACACAAACAGAAAATTTAAAACTCCTCAACCCTAAAAAATTAGCACAGTTACAGTAGCCCCACGGCTTCTTTGCTGCTGACTTACAGCTTTGAAAAGTTACCAGACCAAATTATGTATCCCTACGCCGAACCATATGATCTGCAAAAACATGTGTTTAGCAGCTGTCACTTCTTAGAGTCAAAATTTAGGTATATACTTAAATGTAGACTGTCAAAAGTCGGCTGTGAGCTGCCAGTCAGCACCAAAGAAGCCACGGGGCTACTGTAGTAAATATGCGTATAGCCTGAACAGGTAGTAAGCGGTCCTTTAAAAAAAACTGTCTCACCGGCCTCGAATGGTATGCGGATTAAATTTAACCCTTGTCTAATCTGGTTTACCAGTGTGAGAGATATCGGGTGGTGAATTCTGACCGAATGTACTGAGATTTTATTTTTTTAAAGTCTTAGCTTCCATTCACGAAAATGTGGGTAAGTTTTCTCTCTAAGTTTTAACTTTATCATATAATCTGGCCCATTAGTTTAAATATGCGAATATTCCGCATGTGACTGGTAGTAGTATGCGTCACAAAAAAACAACACATCCCGGTGAAAAGTTGGCTTAGCACCATCTTGTTAAATTATTATTATTATTATTATTATTAGCACCGCGTCTTACTACGCGTTCGGGTTATACGCACTTACGCTAATGTGTAATGGTAGGGTGATTGTGAGATGAAATGGAGGACCTACAGTTTAACGTGGAATCCGAACCACGGTGGAGGCCTGGCATTCCCCACATTCACAAGATGTCTTGTCAGAGGTGAAGGAAGGATTTGGTAATCAGATAAATCTGTGCCGGGACCGAGGATTGAACCCCGGCCGCCAGCACAGAAGTCAGACACCTTTCGCCTAGACCGCCAGGTCACCGACCATCTTGTTAAAAAAAAAAGTTCTAAATAAAAAAAATACATTTCTAAATATATGGTTTTCTTATTTTCATTTTTAGAAGCTCATTAACACACAAACTATACCAACACATGACTCACAAACCAACTTAACCAGGGAAAGTATACCTAATACTACTTACCCAGTCTAGTGACTGGCTATTTACTTATTGGATATCGAAACTATCTCGTATTAAAAGAGTAAGTATTTTTGAACCTTACCCTCTTTAATTTTGTTTTCAAGTTTGGCCCAGATTTAGTGTTAAACTATTGGCTCCCCTGACATGGGATGGCCCAACAGTGTTATATTATTAACGTGCGCCTGCTTAGTGATCAAGGTTACTGTTTGCAATTCCCGATCATTATTATTATTGTCATCATTAGATCTCGATGTTCTGTCTTACGACAGGTCCAATTATGTTGTCAGTGAACTTAGACCACCCCTGCGCCTTGGCATGTACCTCCTTTTTCAGCTCCCAGAATGTTCTCCTTACCTTCAAGTCATCCAATATATTTAAATCCTCCTCCTTCCTAAGCTCCTCTTTCCCTCAACCTTTCCTTCTATGACGTCATGCAGAAGACAGTTCCCCCTAAGGATGTGTCCGATCCAGTTTTCTTTGTACTGAAGAATCACATCCAAGATGGCGCTTTTCTCACCCGCTCTTCTTAGAGCTTCTTCATTTGTCACCCTGTCTGTCCACCTGATCTTCTTAAGTCTTCTCCACCACCAAATTTCAAAGCTTTCCAAGTATTTCTTGTCCATCTTTCTGAGAGTCCATGTTTCTGCTCCATACATCGCGATGCTCCAAATGTAGCATTCCATCAGTTTCTTCCACAGCTCCAAACTCAACTTGCTGGTCAGTAGTAACCTCTTATTGTTAATTCCTGGATGAAATCTGAGTTTTCGCTTTAACGCTGACGGGTTGGAAGATGTATGAATGAGCGCTGGTGTCTGTTCTTGAAGCTAAATCCATTTTTTTTTATAAGAAGACTACTTTCGACATCAAGAATTGATTTAAAGTCACTAAAATTTGGTACCTTAGAAATAGGTTTTATTTGAGCTATCAACTAAAAGGCTCATCTAAAAAGTTAAGCATGCAATAATACTTCCTGTGGCCTACTCTATAGTTTCTCTTTTCATTATAAACTAAATGGAAAATTGATATAATTATATTTTTTTTTCATTCATGCTACTGTGGCTATATGAGTTCCCAGTTTTAAAATAGCATGATTCCTATGAAACCCAGACCGTAATTTGTAAGTTGAGGAGTCATTTAATCATTTATTTCATAAAGTGTACGTTAAATACCCTCGATAAAAAAAAAATAAACCTAGTACTTTTGACGAAGCTAAAGTGGTCACTTTGGTAACGCCATTTTGAGTGAATGATTAACACAGGCTTTTTTTTTTAATTCCTACCCCCACGCAATGCCATTATGTGTTAAGTGACTCAAAGTGTTTTGGAGCGCTATCTTTTTTCTAAGGAATTACTTAATGAGAGAAGTGGATAAAAATATCGCCTATGTCATTGCCGGAACTGTCAGAGTAAACAACAATAAGCTACGCAATAGTTTCACAACATATTTTATGGAACTATTATTATTATTATTATTATTATTATTATTATTAGCACCGCGTCTTATCTACCCGTTCGGGTTGTACGCACTTACGCTAATGTGTAGTGGTAGGGTGATTGTGAGATGAAATGGAGGACCTACAGTTTAACGTGTAATACGAACCACGGTGGAGGCCTGGCATTCCCAACATTAACAAGATGTCTTATCAGAGGTGAAGGAAGGTTTTTTTTATGGAACTAAATCTGAAATAATACGATGAATTCACATTAACTATTTATAGACAAATTTGAATAATGAATTGCATTTTTTAAATACAGGATTTTGTCAGCATGTGGCTTACATATTATACCAGAATTCTGGTAGAGATAAAATTTTAGGAAATACATATCTTTTTTTTTCAGTCAAATTGATAACATTTTAATATGTTATTATTGTTTTTTGATAGGTTTAGGTAATATATAAGTAAATAAAGTTACAGCTACAAATCATATTACTTTACGTACTTTTGTAACTTTTGTAACTGCCAAAACATTTCCTTCCTATCGAATATGGACGATACAATTTAAAACTAAACAGGAATTAATTCTGTACTAAACAGCCTGGGTGGCGTAGTTAGCTAACGCGATAGTTTCGTGTTGAGGTAGATTGTCGATGACGGGGAGATCGAGGTTCGAATTTCGTTCGGGTGAACTGGGCGGTGGTTTTTCCTAAATGTTTTTCCACTATCCCTCCACGCAGATGCGGGTTCACTTCCTCTATATTCAACCTTCCTCATTCCTAACCCATTAGTGTAATTAGTTCTTAAGCGGGTAACCCGAACGGATAGTAAGACGAGGCGCTAAATAAATAAAACAAATTACGGGCCAGACAACATAATATAGTCATGTGGTTTTCTGTACTATGTTTTTGAAACCAGTAAGAGGCCTATAACAATTTTTACCTTATTTTTAAAAAAATCCCAAAATTGTTTTTTTTTCTTTTTAAAGTCACTAAACTGGTCCAGATTTTTGCGTCTGTCAAAAGAAGAATGCACTGGATCGCACTGAGATTATTTTTCTTGGTTTGAAAGTAATCCTGTTTATATGGTTTCCCGGTTAATCGGACGTGAGACGGGACTCTTAAAACCCCTGCCAAGCCTTCTCCAGACGTCATCCGCGGTTATAAGTAGATCCTCCAAGAACTGTCAACAGCAACCTCGGTCTTTTTCAATTTTACGTGCGTCCTACAATCTACATTAGCCTCATGTCTTCTTTGGTGCTGACTGACAGCTCACAGCTGACAGCTAAAGGCTTTGAAAAGTTACCAGACCAAATTATGTATCCCTACGCCGAATCATATGATCTGCAAAAACATGTGTTTAGCAGCTGTCACCTCTGACAGTCAAAATGTAGGTATATACCTAAATTATGACTGTCAGAAGTTAGCTGGGAACTGTCAGTCAACACCAAAGAAGCCACGGGGCTACTGTATACACCTAAATGTTGACTGTCGTCTGTCAGCTGTGAGCTATCAGTCAGCACCAAAGAAGCCACGGGGCTACTGTATACACCTAAATGTTGACTCGTCTGTCAGCTGTGAGCTGTCAGTCAGCACCAAATAAGCCACAGGGCTACTGTAATTTAAGGGGCAAAAATACAATTACAAGGTGAATATAACAAGATAATTTTTTTATTTCGATTCATGCTGGTGGTTTTTATACAAATCCTCTTCAACCGCCCCAAAGTTGAGTTTAAAAATAAATTAATGTTTGATCTCGGTGGTTAGGACCCGATGTAGCGGGTTCAAACCCATCCGGGGTTGACGGACCTTTCTTGAACGATAAAAATCCTTAGCGTTACTACCTTTGGAGGAAAAGTAAATCCGTCGGTCCCATGTCGATTGTGGCTTGTAAAATAAACCTGGAAGGTATGTGGAAATACCTTTCCTAACAAAACTGGTAGGGTCTTTCACTCACGCTAATAGAAAATTCTCGTGTGTTGATAAATATCGCAAATAAATGAAAAAAAAATATTAAAAATGTAATTAATTGATTACAAGATATCAAGTTATTTATGAAGGGCTGACATAACTCTCAAAGTTTGAAGATCAAATACTTGCAACATGTCGCGACAATTTGAAAATAGTAGTATTTTGAAGGTATTTAATTTATCTATGATAAGTTACAATTGCAGAGTCCTTGACTTGACGTGTGTACAGTAGCCCCATGGCTTATTTGGTGCTGACTGACAGCTCACAGCTGACTACTTACAGTCAACATTTAGGTATTTTACCTAAATTTTGACTGTCAGAAGTGACAGCTACTAAACACATGGTTTTGCAGATCATATGGTTCGTCGTAGAGATACATGATTTGGTCTGGTAACTTTTCAAAGCTTTTATTTGTCAGCTGTGAGCTGTCAGTCAGCACCAAAGAAGCCATGGAACTACTGTGTATATATACACATATATAACTTTTGTAACTGTCGGACACTATTATTCTTACAATGCTCTTAATATACAATAGTTTTAATGACCCGCTTTTGTGGCCGCGTGGTCTAACGCGCTACTCTCGCAGTAGACTAGACTGCCTATGAATGGGGAGATCGAGGGTCGAATCTCGGCCGGCTGTATTGAGTTTTTCCAAAGTTTTTTTCCCACACTACCTCCGTACAAATGCGGGTACACTTCTTATAAATATAAATTCCCTAATCCCCAAAACCATTAGAGTAATTACCAATTAGTGTATCCCGAACGGATGGTAGGACGTGGTGATAAAATATAAACATATCCTGCGTGTTAGATTTAGGATCTAATTCAAATAATAGTCTATATTGTCCTTTTAATTAGGATTAGTCCTGAAAATTAAATTAAATTAAGTGAAATCCCTTGACCTGGACAGAAATCTAACCCGGGATATTTGGTTTTGCGCGCCAATATAATATAATGTTTGAAAACAGTGATGATTATTGCTCTTCGTAAATGGGCAGTAAAAGTTTATTATCGGCCGGCGAAAGTTTTTTTTTATCTACTTATATCTTATCTCAAGTTTTCTGAAGTGAAAGCAACACGTTATTTTCTTCTCTCTTTATCAACAAGTTGTTGCACAGATATCAAACATGGAACTACATACTTCTTGAAGTTCATTGCTCAAAATCGGCAAGTATTCCTCGTCGAGTACGACCTTAATCCTGGAACTTGTTGCAACGTTTTGATATTTCCTAGAAAATAAAGTACAAGAATAAATTAATTATTGCCAAACCCTTCCTTCACCTCTGACAAGACATCTTGTGAACGTGGGGAATGCCAAGCCTCCGCCGTGGTTCGGATTCCACGTTAAACTGTAGGTAGGTCCTCCATTCCATCTCACAAAGACGCGGTGCTAATAATAATATATAACGTCACAAATAGAATGTACATTCCGATTATCCTAAAAAGGTAGCAGTCTGCCCTTAAGGTTGATGAAAGTTGCGTAATATTAGTTAAAGTATTCTCAGTTCGCACACGCTAAACTACTGGTTAATAGCTCCATCATACCAACTTTCCCCAAATACGCCATCTCAAGGGCAAACTTTGCTCATTAAAAGTAAGGGATGTGATTAATAAAACCTAAAACAAAATGTTTCATTAGTTGAAGCGGCTTGTATCGGGGTCGAGGACATTGGGGAGTTTCCAGATGACAAACAAACAAATAAGATCAAGAAACGAAACAGCTTGGTTTGTATATCTATAACTCAAGGTCGATGACAATAGAACAATCAGAAATATGAATCAAGACAGCCGGGATTGGGGTCGATTGAATCCCTAGAGGAAGGTTATAATCTCAAACAAGTTGCCGGTGAACTTATATCAGCGAGTGGTTGTATACTCTTATCATCGGTAAGGAGTATACGGTAGCCCCATGGCTCCTTTGGTGCTGAGTGACAGCTGGGAGAAGTTACCAGACCAAATTATGTATCACTGCATCGAACCATATGATCTGCAAAAACATGTGTTTAGCAGCTGTCATTTCTGACAGTCAAAATTTAGGTATATACCTAAATGTTGACTGTCAGAAGTCAGCTGTGAACTGTCAGTCAGCACTAGAGAAGCCACGGGGCTACTGTAGGTGACATTTAGGAGAAGGCTCTTTATTGTAAACATTATCTGGAAGTCACTGTACGCCTATTCGGAAATGATCAGTATTATTTTCTTAGTTGTACCTAATATATCACTACAAAGTGTTGATTAACGTTTTTAATAAAACTTTCCCATTATGTAACCCTCTTGGGCGGCTGCATGGACTAACGCGCTACTCTAGCAGTAGACTAGACTGTCGAGATCGGGTGGATTGAGGTTCGAATCTCGGTCGGGTGTACTGAAGGTAGCTTTTCCTAGATGTTTTTCCACTATCTCTCGACGCAAATGCGGGTACACTTAATCTAAATATAACCTTTCTCATCCATAAAACCACTATCGTAATTAGTACATATGAGCGTAAAACAAGAATGGGTAGTAAGACGGGTTCTTTAAGAAAAATTACTGTGTAGTTGGCATTTTCATAATTTATTGAAAGAACAAAAAAATATTAATAAAACTAGGTGTTTTTTTTCCCGTGGTTGAGGCAACAAGAGATTTTAGTACATGGAATAATAAATTATTGATATCACCAAGCGAAGAAAATTAAATTCTATGTTTCTACTGAATTAATATTTGATTTATTTTGACAAAAAAAAAGTTTTGCTATAAAAAATGGAAAAAAACCCACCTTTTCTCGCGTCCCCTACATCTCCTCCACCTTAAGCGAAAAAAATTACCCCATCCCCTCTTGACATGTCATTCGTGATCATACAGGTTTTTAGTAAACTCAATAACTATTATTGTAAACATATTTTAATAATCATATTTAATTTTTTTTAATTTGATAATTTTTAATTATTTATTGGTGACCTGGCGGTCTAGGGGTAAGGTTTCATACTTCTGTGCTGCGGTACGGGGTTAAATCCTCGGTCCCGGCACAGATTTATCTGATTGCCAAACCCTTCCTTCACCTCTGACAAGACATCTTGTAAATGTGGGGAATGCCAGGCCTCCACCGTGGTTCGGATCCCACGTTAAACTGTAGGTCCTCCATTTAATCTCACAATCACCCTACCATTAAACATTAGTGTAAGTGCGTATAACCCGAACGGGTAGTAAGACGCGGTGCTAATAATAATATTTATTTATTTTCAGGTGAGTTGAATATAAGAAACACTTCAATCCTGGATCCAGAATGTGAGTAATTTAAATTTCTTATGTAAAAGAGATAACACTCTACGCCTTACATACGCGTATGTAGATAACTTATGTTAATTGTAATAACTCTCATAAAATATAATATTAATTGCTTTTATAAATTATTACTACTTTTTAAACGTTTAATCCGAAAGGCAGAAAGCATAGTTTGTTTGTCTGTCATATACATTACGCAATAGCTAACGTAAACAGAGGGCTAACATTTTAAAATTAGTTGCCTTTTTGAAGTTGGAATATTAAATGTTTGATTAGAGTTTTAAAATATATTAAAAACTGGGTTGGTAGAAATAAAATGAAAGAGATATTTTCTCTCTATTTCTTTGTTTGAAGCAAATAAAATCGCAGTCGAGGGTAGTCACACATTCACCAACATAATTACAAAGTATAATTAAACCTTAATTAAAGGTTTTGCTACCCAGGCAGTTTCCAAGTTTTAGTTAAATATTTGTCCAACAAAAAAACTACAGAGTAAAGTTAATTTTGGAAAAGAATAGATACTAATTTTTTCTAAATCAACAGTTAAATATATTTCGAAACTTTTATTTGGTTTACTTTAGTATAAATCTCAAAACAGAGAAGATTAAAGATAGGATTCCATCGGCGCAACGTATCGTTTGCGATCGCATACGTTGGGTGAGGGTGGGTGGGTAGTAGCAGGGGGGTAAGGGGCCATCCATAAATTACGTCACACAAATTTGATTGTTTTTAGACTCCCCCCTCGTCCTTGTCACAGGTGGTCACACTTGTGAAACCCCCTCCCCCCTGGTGTGACGTCACATATTTTTCATTTCAATTTTATAGTTAGAAGTAATTAAATTAAAACAGCAGTTTTTCAAAAAAAATGTATTTAAATTTAAAAAATCTAATAAAATTAACATAAAGTCAAATATTTAGATAATTGACAAAACATAAGACCAATTAAAGAACGATAAACGATTAATATATTGTTAATATTGTAATATTTTAGATTTTAAGATGTGACGTCACAAAGCTTTTGACCCCCCCTGTCCCTTGTCACACAATGTCACATTTCGTTGGCCCCCTCCCTCCCCCTTGACGTGTGACGTAATTTATGGATGGCCCCTAAGGAGGGATCGTCGCAGACGCGAGATACAATATTTCCCTAGCAGTGTCTTTTGGTCTACAGTTATTATTATTATTATTATTATTAGCACCGCGTCTTACTACCCGTTCGGGTTATATGCACTTACGCTAATGTTTAATGGTAGGGTGATTGTGAGATGAAATGGAGGACCTACAGTTTAACGTGGAATCCGAACCACGGTGGAGACCTGGAATTCCTCACATTCACAAGTTGTGATTAATACACGACTTGTCAGAGGTGAAGGAAGGGTTTGGTAATCAGATAAATCTGTGCCGGGACCGAGGATTGAATCCCGGCCCCCAGCACAGAAGTCTGACACCTTACCCCTAGACCGCTAGGTCACCTTGGTCTACAGCTGTGGGTAGTTTTATGTGCAGTACAGACCTTTCCTCAGTTATTAGTGTTTTTCATTTGTTTTATTTAATGTTCCGTGTTATTCCTGAGATCTCTTTCCGCGTATTGTTCTTCACTCGTTGGTCCCGGTAAACTGGCGAAGATATGTCAAAAATTGACACTTCTCCAATTAAATTTTCTTCCTCTCCTATGGAAAAATCTTGGACCATTTTGAAAACCAGAGTAGCGCCTTAGACCATGCGGGCACAGATGAAGTTCCTTTTTATAACAAAATAGGTACTGCTATAGTATCAATCTCAACTTAAATAAAGTCATATCAAGTTTAATTAAGGTGGGGATTTAAGGTGTGAGAATGAATGATTGTATTTTAGTTTTTTATATATATTGTAAAAATAAATCGGACATGTCATCCAGTAAAATCATAGAGTTTAATTTTCTTCACATTTTGATAACAAAAGTTGTTGAATATCTTGTCAAAGTTGTCCTGGAATTTAATGAACACTTTTTCTCTTCATTCATAAAGTTTGTCGTATAATGCCGCTATGCTCATGACAGATATTCAACAACTGTTGATATCAACACGTGAAGAAAATTAAACTCTACATTTGTACTAGAACAATATTTTATTTGTTTTGGCAGAAAAAAAAGTTTTTCTATAAAAACTGCTCAAACAATACCCTTAACTTACGCCTCCTAAAATCCCACCTTAACGGCATGCAACCTTAAATACCCCTCAAAAAGTGAAAACTATGGACTTTGTTTATATTTGTTTTTATGTGTCAACAAGATCGAGTGACGCCTCAACTTGTAGACGTTTCCAAACTAATGACATCATGGCGTCTCCCAGCGATGATAGTGCCAACATTTGCTGAAAGAGGCTGTCATATGGTCAGCCGCTAATCTCAGTTCTCTAGACCGTAGCCGCTACTTATTTTCAAGTAGCTTCTCATTTGCCCGCACGAGGCAGAGTTGACCCCGTTCTAGACTCCACTGCTTCACAGGAAAAATCTGGAAACGGCAGGGATCAAACCTCGGGCCTTCTGGATCTCTATCCAGTAGCTCTGACCACTAGACCCGCATAGGTGGTTTCCAAGCTAATGAATATTTAAATTAAATACCCCTTTCTCCCCCTCTCCTCCCCCCACTAAACCCTCAGTGGTTGAATAGTTAAAAGGCTTGAGTTTATTTTAGCGTCACTTGTACAACCCTACAGTTCACAGGAGTATAAAGAAAGCTGTCGTTTTTATTTTTTTTATTTAGAGCCAGAGTGGTTGTTGTTTGACTAACAAATACTGACATGATGGATACGTCTTTCATAACACCCTTTTTTTAAAAAAAAATATTATAAAAAAACCTGACGGCATTACATATGCAGCGAGGGAGGGGGGGGGGATATGTCAGAAAACACTCAAAGCAGACAAACAATATAGCCCGGTTGGGGGTGGCGGAGGGGGATTTGTGTGTTAAAAAAGAACACCACTGACGTAGGCTTTATTCCACGACAACCCGACTGCTAACAATATACACGGTTTATAAATAGCAAGTGATTTTTCTTTAATGTCAATATATAGTCCAATTTTCTTAGGAAAGAGTTTTTAGCTCACAGCTATAAAAGTTACTAGAAAATACGCACAGATGTCAATTTTGTCAATTTAACTATAAATTAATACTAATAATCTTTTAAAGTGCAGTTAATTTTGTCCGCGAAAAAATATTAATTAATTAATATCAGTCTGGACAGAGGCTAATATAATACTTCAATATAAAAAAACAGAACGGTTTACTCGATTGTGTTTGAACCCCTACCTCTCGCGTAAAAGTCCGCTTCATTATCCGTATGGCCAGCCCCGCCCGTCACTGTACTGTAATTTTAATACAGTCCGATCGCCGTAGTAAGAATATATAGCCAAGCCAACGTTGACAACATGTCGCTATATTTTTCTCACAGCTGTCTAAAATTGACACCGTCTCTCAAAACTGAAACCTGCATAACACATGGCTTGGTGTATGGATACATCAAAGTACTCTTTTTTTAGAATCGGGTCTTACTACCCGTTTGGGTTATACACCTATGTACTAATTACACTAATGGGTTAGGAATTAGAAAGGCTTAATTCAGAGGAAATGAAACTGCATTTGCGTGGAGAGAGAGTGTAAAACCATTTAAGAAAACTACCCACAGTGCACCCGACTGGGGTCGAAACCGATCCCCCTCCCCATCTTCGGCAGTCCAGTCTAACAAGAGATTAGCGCGTTATACCACAAGGCCACCGAGGCGGATACATCAAAGTATATTTTGATAGCGCTCACAAATGTCAGATCCATCTCATAACGAGCCTTAGGCATATTCTATATTCCATTCACCGTAGGAATTGACTTCTGAAAGGCCTTTTTCCCTACCGTAAATTTACTATATAGTAGGATATTGGTAGGAAAAAAGACCTTTCAGAGAGTAATTCCTACCGTCAATGTATTATACGCTAGCGGTTAAAACGCTAGCAACCGCGCCTTTGAACGAAACCCTTGTTATCAAGTTAGAAAACGGGTTGTGGCCGCTACTTCTGGAGGCGTTAACAGGCGGTGTGCGCCTCAATGTCACAACAAGTCTTTCGGCAGGAATAATAAATACTTTTCCTCAGGATGGTATCACGTTTTGCAATATTTTCATTCGATAAATCAAGTATCTCATCAAATGAAACCACAGACATTATATAGTACAAAAAATAACTTCTCTGGGTACATTCTGTGATTCATAAACATAAAATGAAACTGTCCTGTTGAGATACGGTTCGATAATGTGAGGCGAGGTCACCAACGTCTCTTGTGACTGGTATTCTTTTTTTACGAGTTTTCTCCAACAAAATAAGTCCCGCAATACAGCCGGCCTGTACAATGTCCATTTTTAAACCATTCTGCACAAGTGGAAGCGACAACCGCGGCATTTAAACCGCTAGTGTAGAATCAGTAGCGTTTTATGGGAGCTGTCTAACAGTCGCGTTTTGACAGTCAGGAGTAGATTCAAGAGTTTGTGGGCGTAAACTAGCAGCAAAACCGTGCGATTTTAACCGCTAGTGTAGAATCGGCCTTACTATACGCTCCCAAGCGTTCGTTCGATGGGGAATAGTTTGTTGCGCGGCGCGTATGGTAAGGTACATATGTCTGTGAGACGCGGGGAGCTGTTGCCAATTAGCGTCCTTACGGCATGAAGTGCTCGTCTCGAAGTCACGGTCTAGTCGCTCTAACTGATGCTAATTGTTACTGCTGACTGCAGCTGGATGCTGAACACGAGGTGAGCGCTCTGCTCTGTCAGCAATCATTAGAGCTACCTGTCCCGGACAACATGAGTCTTCATTACCCATGCTACACACACACACACACACACACACGCGCGCGCGCGCGCTTAGACTGGACTGCCGATGACGGGGAGATCAAGGTATATAACTCTCTAACGGGTAATAAGACGCGGTGCTAAAAAAACAACAACTAAACCATGGTGACCGTGGGAATTATTCCCCTTTCGAGAGAAAAATCCCCCGGTATCAACCGGGAATCGAACTCGAGGCCTCTATGTCAAAAGCCAGGTGCTCTGACCACTATACCAAGAGGGTGGTTTAGCTGACAGGTAAATTAGTTGTTTTTTTAAGGAAAATTGGATTGTAGGAGCAGATCACACTTGTCATTTGTGGATTAGAATGGATGGATGGATGGATGGATGGACGGATGGATGGACGGATGGATGGACGGATGGATGGATGGATGGATGGATGGACGGATGGATGGATGGATGGATGGACGGACGGATGGATGGATGGATGGATGGATGGATGGATGGATGGATGGATGGACGGATGGATGGACGGATGGACGGACGGATGGACGGACGGATGGACGGATGGATGGACGGATGGATGGACGGATGGATGGACGGACGGATGGATGGACGGATGGATGGACGGATGGATGGATGGATGGATGGATGGATGGATGGATGGATGGACGGACGGACGGATGGATGTATGGACGGACGGATGGACGGATGGATGGACGGATGGATGGACGTATGGATGGATGGTGTACACCGACTCAATGTTAAAATGTTACGGTACCTTCCAGTTTAGTTTCTCTTATGCAACATCTAATTTTAGTCGACTATATCAGGCGGGGGCTGGGGGGGCTTGACCCATATATTGGCCGGGTCGCTGAGATACTTGGACATACTTGATTTTCTGATTTCTACACTCATGCCTCTTTTTGTGTACCCTCCGAGACTTGCCGAGGAACAAACGGTTGTTTCTTGCGTGTGCGGGCATTTTGAACGAGGGAATTATGAGACCCAGCTCAGTTATACTAACTAGGCTCCTCTTCTTTGGTTAATCCTCCCCTACCCTCCCATTTTGTTTGTTAGCACCGGATCTTATTAAACGTCTGGGTTAAGCTCATGTTTAAGGTGAAAATGTGGGTGACACGAGAAAATGTGTTTTTGTAATTTTTAAATCTAAAGAATTGTTCAAGATAAATAAAATATTGCTATAGTAGAAACATAGAGTTTAATTTTCTTCACGTGTTGATTGATATCAACAGTTGTTAAATATCCGTCATGAGTATAGCGGCATTAGATGATAAAAATTTTAAATGAAGAGAAAAAGTTGTGATTAAATTCCAGGACAACCTTGACAGATATTCAACAACTGTTGAGGACGCCATGTGAAAAAGATTAAACTTTATGTTTCTAATAAAGATTTATTTACTTATTTATATTTAGCACCGCGTCTTACTACCCGTTCTGGTTATACGCTTTTAAGTACTAAATACTCTGATGGATTAGGAATTGGGAAGGTTGAATCAGAGGAAGTGAACCCTGATTTGCGTGGAGGAAGAGTGGAAAACTGTTTCGGAAAAACCACCCCCAGTTCACCCGACCGAGATTCGAACCTCGATCTCCCCGTCCTCAGCAGTCGAGCTCAGCACGACAAGTGCGTTAGCCAACTACGCCACCGAGGTGGGTGAGATTTATTTGATTTATTTTGACCAGAAAAAAAAGTATTGATATAAAAACTGTAAAAACACTTGCCTTTTCTCGCGACCCCTTCCGCCCGACCTTAAGCGAATAGATCTTGGGTTCAATCCCAAATTATGCTTACTATAATTATTTTTGTATCAGCTTAAAAACTCTTAGCCATATAATTATAAATATAGCATTTTCAAAAATACAGCTAGCATTTCTGAAATACTTATATAAAAATTTACAAGCAAATTTCGACTAGCAAAAAAAAAATAAAAAAAAATAGAAGGCTCATAGTATTAATTAGACTTCACTCTCACAATAAACCAGATTTATGGAAACTATGAGGTCGGGGTTTGCTATCCTAAATTGTTTCCCCATTTCCCGTACACGCACATTTTGGAACTTTGTATCTAAACTCTACCTTATTCGTCCCTATATTGGGTACCTCGGACGGAGACACAAAACCATTATAAATTAACGAGGAAGAATAAACTGGTCAATGAAATGATACTATTTAATAGGAACTGCCCAATTATTTAACTTACGTGGGCAGACAATCAAAACAGTTTAACCTTGGTAAAGAGTTAACACGCTTCCAACGAACGAGAATTCTGAGAAAAATCCCCAGGATATTACTATCAATTACTGACCGAGGAAAATTGTCTTAATTTAAGTTAACGATGGTTCAGACTGAAGAGAATTCTTGGTAGCGATAAACACATATTTTGTACCACTAGCTATTTAATCTATCCAATTGCTAATTGTAGCAGATAGGGTGCGATTGAGAGGAGAAGAATGGAAGTAATTAAATGAGGAAGAATGGTGGAAGGAAGAGGAAGATGGAGGCATTTTATTAAACTGGTACCCGCCTCGGTGGCGTAGTTGGCTAACGCGCTTGTCGTGTTGAGCTCGACCTCCGAGGACGGGGAGATCGAGGTTCGAATCTCG
>CABEEJ010006619.1:0-18268 GCA_901482245.1 Timema douglasi | reverse complement strand
CTGTAGTATATTACTAACAGACCTTCAACCACCAGCTCTAACAACCCCTTAGCTATACTGTCCCTGTAGTATATTACTAACAGACCTTCAACCACCAGCTCTAACAACCCCTTAGCTATACTGTCCCTGTAGTATATTACTAACAGACCTTCAACCGACGGCTATGACTCCACGGAACATTTACCACGGAAGAGGTAACTTATTGAAACATGAAGGAAGAAGGCCTTGGACAAGTTGTCGTGAGACCCATGATATTGTGTCTATAAGAGCTTCACGGGCAGAATAACTTGCAGGCGTAGGTCCGTGCTTGCTAGAGATTGTGGTTGCCTGTACTAGAACCCCACCCAATACAAGTGTTTCTGTGACTTTTGAGATTAGTTACAACATCCGCCGAGAGATTTCCCAATTTCTGACATTTCTAAAATACTCTCAGATTTAATCATACGCAGTATATTAATATAAGAAATCACGTAACTTTTTTTTTTTGGTGGTATTCATTATGTGTGCTAGTGTAAGGATTAGCGGGCTGCTGCCAAAACCAGTTCAGGAACAGGTGGGGTGGGTGTAGAGGGGAAAGTGGTCCGGTATGTCATGTCCAATGAGGACATTCAACTTAACTCCTCTCTACAATAAACACAGGTTGCACATCTACAGTTGGAGGATAGAAACTGGAGAGGAATATATGTTTACTTTGTGAACTGGGAGGAAAAATACTGGAGAGGAACTTATTGTAACTTTGTGAACTGGGAGGATACAGACTGGAGAGTAATACATTATCACATTGTGAACTGGGAGGATTTAGACTGGAGAAGAATATATCATCACTTTGTGAACTGGGAGGATACAGACTGGAGAAGAATATATGATCACTTTGTGAACAAGGAGGATTTAGACTGGAGAATAATATATTATCACTTTATGAACAAGGAGTATTTAGGATGGAGAATAATATATTATCACTTTGTGAACAATTAGGACGCAGACAAGAGAATAATATATTGTAACGTCCCTATCCTACTTCTGACAGAACTTTGTAGGGTCACTGGTTTTATCTGGGTGCCCAGTAGCCAACCCTATTACAGCCCTACCGGAGCACCGTGAGGACTTACATGGTTAGGATGGACCCCGAGTGGTAAGGGTTAGGATGGATGGTTCGTGGGGAGTGAGAATGGAGAGTTAGACCAGTAAGATATATTTATTCATCTATTAAGATGCTAAACTACTACCTGAATCACCGGATGGACCTCCCGTGACGAGGGAGCAGGCACGATAACGGTCTTGCAACCTTTCGGTAGACCCGCGATCATCCCTCCGGCGGGGTGAACCACCAGATCACATTTTATATCGTCATTTCGTCAGGCGTGCTAGCTACCGCCACACATGTACTCAGCATGGCTTCCAACACTCAACAACCATGTGTTATTCTCACACACTAACTTGATGATAACGATGTTCACCAGCCAGGAAGGTCCATCGGTCGCACCGTGCTCGCTCGTCAACAGGATGCATGGCATATGAGCTGTATGCTACTCTCAACAGGATAGCAACCCAATACTCTTGACTTCCCAGGAAATGTACAAGCGTGGGCTAACCTCCTGCCAGAATACGCCTTAAAATAATTATGATCTTACATTATTATCACTTTGTGAACAAGGAGGATGCACAATGGAGAGTAATACATTATCACTTTGTGAACAAGGAGGATGCACAATGGAGAGTAATGCTTTATCACTTTGTGAACAAGGAGGATACAAACTTGAGAAGAATATATTGTCACTTTGTGAACTGGGAGGATTTAGACTGGAGAAGAACATATTATCACTTTGTGAACAAGGAGGATTTAGACTGGAGAATAATATATTATCACTTTATGAACAAGGAGTATTTAGACTGGAGAATAATATATTATCACTTTGTGAACAAGGAGGATTTAGACTGGAGAATAATATATTATCACTTTATGAACAAGGAGGATTTAGACTGGAGAATAATATATTATCACTTTGTGAACTGGGAGGATAAAGACTGGAGAAGAATATATTATAACTTTGTGAACAAGGAGGATGCACAATGGAGAGTAATACATTATCACTTTGTGAACAAGGAGGATGCACAATGGAGAGTAATGTTTTATCCCTTTGTGAACAAGGATGATACAAACTGGAGAAGAATATATTATCACGTTGTGAATAAGGAGGATTTAGACGGGAGAATATTATATTATCACTTTGTGAACTGGGAGGATACAGACTGGAGAAGAATATATTATAACTTTGTGAAAAAGGATGATACATACTGTAGAAGAATATATTATCACTTTGTGAACAAGGATGATAAAGACTGGAGAATAATATATTATCACTTTGTGAACAAGGATGATAAAGACTGGAGAATAATATATTATCACTTTGTGAACAAGGAGGATATAGACTGGAGAAGAATATATTATCACTTTGTGAACTGGGAGAATACAGACTGGAAACGCCTCCGCATGAAGGTCAGCCTTCACATTTATATTTAAGATTCATCTTGAATGGGCCAAGCTAGATTCAAGGTCATTATTTTTACTTATTATTGGCTAAACTATCAAAGATAGTGGAGGCTCAGGAAGATGTTTCGTTTGGGGTTGTACTGTGGAGAGATTTCGGTTGTTTGGGGTGGTACTGTGGTAAGATTGTGGGCGTTTGGAGTGGTACAGTGGTGAGATTGTGTTTGTTTGGGAAAAACTAGACCCTTTACAAGTATTTGTTTATTGACCACGTCTGTAAGATATTTATAGGAGCTGAATTTTTTTGTGTAACACTGTTTGGATTTGGATATTATGCGCAGCGACAATAAAGAATTTATTTTAAATATTAGTACGTACGAGTAAGTAAGAAATTCGGGCGACGCATGGCAGCCACTCGTACCAACTTCATTCATGTTCTTATTGATCAACGACGCTCTGGGCAGTGGCCACCTAATTCACATCCACGGGGCACAGTTCGCGGAACACTTCTCTAGGGTATTGGGAAGGGTGATAAAGAGCCCTGGAAGAGCAGACAGACACCGCATGGATTGTATTTATGTAAATAATTAGCTAGATTATTTCAACTCATCAATAGATAATCAATCTTGGGATTGGTTCACTCCGGGCTCTCCACTTTTGTCCATCCTGAGTCAAATTTTTTTTTACAACTTTGTAACAACTTCTGGAAAATTCGTGTTCTAACTGATTCATGTTATCCAGTTTTTGACTCCCTTTTGAATTTCTCCCTTCCACATATTATAATTGATGGTGCCAGGGCAAAAACATGATAACCCTTATTTTACGTAAAATGTGTTAGCAGCTATTTCTGTTATCTTTGTCGAACCATCAGGGCACAGCATACGTTCTAACATGTTAACAATGAACTGTTGCTATATAAAATGAATAGTAAATTTAAATAAACACCGTCCATACCTAATGAAGCTAAAATATTAATTGGTTGAGCTATTATAGTTGTTAAGAACAATTATAACCACATCTAAATATTATACTCTTATATTAAAAAATGAAACTTGGACAAGGGAATCAAACCCGGACCTTTGACTTGGTACGCCAATATACTTACCACTGAGCTATCCATGAGTCATCGCGTGCCCAAGGTCATTCTTCTCTCATACTTTAAGGCAGAGACCCGCCTCGGTGGCGTAGTTGGCTAACGCGCTTGTCGTGTTGAGCTCGACTGCTGAGGACGGGGAGATCGAGGTTCGAATCTCGGTTGGGTGAACTGGGGGGTGGGGTTCCTAAAATGGTTTTCCACTCTCCCTCCACGCAAATGCGGATTCACTTCCTCTAATTCAACCTTCCCAATTCCTAATCCATTAGAGTAATTAGTACTTAAAGCGTATAACCCGAACGGGTAGTAAGACGCGGTGCTAAATATTATTATTATTATTATATCTAAGACAGAGTATGTAATGGACGTGCGGAAATAGCCAGCTACTAATTAAAGAATATAATATATGTCTGCGGCTATAACTATTTAACAACTATGCTAGTTCTTCTATTTAATCCATCATGGTATGCGCATTCTTACAAATTGAGGAGTGTACCCCAAAGGATGTGTGTGCCATTTAAACCATTTTGAGTTATTAATAATAACATATTTAATATGAAGATGTGACCTGGTGGTCTAGGGATAAGGTGTCGGACTTCTGTGTTGGGGGCCCGGGGTTCAATCCTTGGTCCCGGTACAGATTTAACTGATGGCAAAACCCTTCCTTCACCTCTGACAAGACATCTTGTGAATGTGAGGAATGCCAGGCCTCCACCGTGGTTCGGATTCCACGTTAAATCATTTCATCTCACAATCACCCTACCATTACACATTAGCGTAAGTTCGTATAACCCGAACGGGTAGTAAGACACGGTGCTAATAATATTAATAATATGAAGATCCATCATTTAGCCCCAACATTATGAGCAGTATTTTAAACCTAAGAGCTACATTGTTGAACTTAGCTCTCTTAGGCCAACATTTACCTTTGTACATAGAGCAGTATATTTGAAAATGATAGCACTTAGTTTCTTTGTGACATCCTCTCCTTGCATTGTACTACTGGCAGCATAAAGCCCACCCGAGTCGATCGCTCATTTTATGTAGCTGACGAGTTCCGCACGTCCATCATGGACTCTGCCTGAAAATATAAGCGAAGAACGACTATTGGCACGGGACTATATTCCATTCACCGTAGGAATTGACTTCTGAAAGGCTCTTTTTCCCTACCATAAATCTACTATATAGTAGGATATTGGTAGGAAAAAAGACCTTTCAGAGAGTAATTCCTACCGTGAATGGAACTCATGTTTAGCTAAGTAACAAGAGCATTGGCTTACTAATCCAAAGGTCCCGGGTTCGAACCCCATGTCTAGGTGTCATTTTTCAATTTAAGAATATGTAAGTTTACACAGGAATAGTGTCCTATTCCCTCCAAAGGCCCTCCCCCCCTTTTCAACGGCCATGTGAGTACCTCTTTTTTCTTGAGCGTGTGGCATTACTGACTGAGAGGGACATGACACTCAGTACGGTCGCCTGTATGTAGAGTATTAGCCGCTCTGGTGGCACAGAGCTTTGCCGCGGGGTGCACCATAGGAGGCTGTCCACACGTCTAACAGCAATTAGATGATGTGATGATAGTGATAATGGAGGTGTGGGCCAGTAGGAGTCTTAAACATAACTTAAACATAATTTACCGACCCCTGGTGACCGTTGGGATAATTCCCCTTAAGAGAAAACTAGCCAAGGTAGCAGCAGGGAATCGAACTCGGGACATCTAGGTTCATAGCCAGGTGTACTGACCACTATACCACGGAGTCGGATCAGGGTCCTTTAAGTCACCACTCTGAGAACCTCCCCTTGGGACTTGGAGGTGTGGTTTTCGAAACAAAAGTACCGATAATATCGAGTATCTGTATCGACATATTATTTGGGGAAATGTATGTTTACTTCCTCTCGAGCCCTTGGAGTTAAAAAGGGAACTCTTGAGTTTGATAAAGATCTAATATATAATATTTAGCACCACGTCTTACTACCCGTTCGGGTTATACGCTTTAAGTACTAATTACTCTAATGGATTAGGAATTGGGAGGGTTGAATTAGAGGAAGTGAACCCGCATTTGCGGGGAGGGAGAGTGGAAAACCATTTTAGGAAAAACCACTCCCAGTTCACCCGACCGAGATTCGAACCTCGATCTCCCCGTCCTCAGCAGTCGAGCTCAATACGACACACGCGTTAGCCAACTACGCCACCGAGGCGGGTCCCGGAGACAGAAAAGATAGTTTTAGCGATGTCTTATATTTGTCTGTATCTCAACCTAGAACCTAAACCACTTTACTGATAGGTTTATATCTTTTTGTCCTTTAGTAAACTAACTTTAATTTTAGGGTTAGATATATCTAATTCCAAAGATTCCTCTGCGTAACCTTGTGAAAATCCTAGATACCATGTTTTAGTCCGATTGGCTAAGTGATTTTCGGCTCTAGACCGAGATATAGATAGACAGACCGCATCGCGAAAAACACTTTTTTTTTTCTGTTTCAAAGTGTCATGAAACTCCGACATTTATCAAAATCTCGACTTTAATTTTTTTGGACGATCAAAATACTTCTCTTTTCGAGAGGTAGAGAAGTACTAGTATCGAAAGTAAAATAGCGGTATGAGTAAAGAATAAATATACTGTTTTCCCACATCTCTATCGGTGAGCATCTTAAGGATTAGGATGATTGTCACGTCTCATGGACGGTGTGAACGAGGTGGTTTCGTAACGACTCGAGTTGAAGTCTTCTTGTGTGCTTAGAACGCGTCAAGAGGGGAAAACTCAGGAGAACCTCCAGAAGAGGGCCTTGCTGAGCACCGGGGACGATATTTAGGAATATAATCTTGACTATTAACTTACACACACACACACACGCACACGCACGCACGCACACACACACTCACACACACACACACACACACACACACACACGAAGAGCGTCGAGAACACTTGCTTGCCTTCAACAGATGAATGAAGGCTGTTAACCGCCCTTGGCAATACACATGCTTGCGTGCTGTGCGCTGTAAAGAAAACAAACAACACTTTGTTGGATTGATTGCAAAACTGGTAATATTGTATCAGAGGTAATACTTCCATGGAGCGACTATTAACTATGTTCCGTCTTCCAACTGGTAATATTGTATCAGAGGTAGCACTTCCCTGGAGCGACTATTAACTATGTTCTATGTACCGTATTCCAACTAGTGATATTGTATCAGAGGTAGCATTCCCTGGAGCGACTATTAACTATGTTCCGTCTTCCAACTAGTGATATTGTATCAGAGGTAGCATTCCCTGGAGCGACTATTAACTAAGTTCTATGTACCGTATTCCAACTAGTGATATTGTATCAAATACAGAGGAAGCACCTCCATTGGTTGTTAATAAATAATGATTATTGGGGCTATTGGCGTTTGCTATCACACAGACAATAAACTGTGAACCAATATTTATCTGCTGCCAAATACGAAAAGCAGAAAAACATCGACCTTTCAGGGATTCGACCTAAAAACAACTATCTAAAAAGGTGGTTGTTTAACCATTTCAGTCATAGCTCCTTAGTCACCGGCGACTTCTATGATTCCTCTTAAGTTTAGGAAAGTTTGATTTAATTAGTGTTAGTATTCATAAAGATGGGTCCCATGTTGTTCCAGGTAAAGACTGGAGGTCCCACAGGAGACTCCTACAGCCCAGTTTCCATCAGGGAGTACTGGAGATGTTCCTGGCGGCGTTCCATGACGGTTCGCAAAGACTGGTTCACAGGTTTAAGGACACTTCCTCTCCTGTCAACATCACCAGGCACATGAATGAGACTGTTCTGGAGATTTTGAACGGTAGATATAGATATAAAATGTCTCAAATAGTGAGTACATTCTAAAACTGTGTGTTGAAAATATAACTAACAAATGAATTTTGAGACGAATGATAGTAGTAGGTAGATAAAAGCCCGTTCAAGGTCACAAAGAGTCTGCAAGTAGCAGGTAAACAAAACCAGTTTAAGGTCATAAATAGTTTCCTCAGTCACGTCGTGAATAAAAGGTTTTAAAACTATTATTAAAGGTGGTCAAACTAAAATAAATCTACCTAATTAGCCTATTATTAATAATCTACCATCCGACAAACTATTGCTCTTTTCTTTACCAGCTTAGTATTATTTTAATTTTATAGTGTTTGATATATTAACCTATGAATTCTTTAAATTTTATGTTACTCATTTTAATTAATTATCATTTAAGACTGTGCAGATATCTAAAATATGTGTCAATTAATCTACTCGTCATTAAGGTAAGAATGACTCCATGCCAACTTATAATTCGCGTTCTAACGTTGTCAGAATTTATCATTTTGGTATTGATGCCCAGAGGCTATAAAAGCTACAGTCTGATTTTCATAGGAAGACCATTATTTGATAAATGAAAACTCATGTTACTAAATTATTATTATTAGCACCGCGTCTTACTACCCGTTCGGGTTATACGCACTTACGCTAATGTGTAATGGTAGGGTGATTGTGAGATGAAACGTGGAATCCGAACCACGGTGGAGGCCTGGCATTCCCCACATTCACAAGATGTCTTGTCAGAGGTGAAGGAAGGGTTTGGTAATCAGATAAATCTATGCCGGGACCATGTTACTAAAATAGCGGAAATAAAAATATTACAATATTATATTTATATTGTTAGTCCGTTTATTAATAATGTAAAGATTAACTAAACAATAACCTATAAGTAATCCTGGATAGCTCAGTGGTTAGAACAGTGGCGTACTAAGCCAAAAGGTCCCGGGATCGATTCTCGTGTCCAGGTGTCTATTTTTCAATTTTCAGAATATGATATCTGTGTGGAGTGATCCCTCACTAAATGCATACATAATAGCTTCGGCTATTTGATTCTTAAATATAAGGAAGTATCATTGCAAGCTATTGATAAACTTATAGATGAAAATTTTGATTAATAAATCACACTAAAAATATTTCTACAACGCCAAATTTTAGTAACTTTTATTCAATGTTGGTGGTTCTAAAGTGGGCTTACTTTGAAATCAGGGTTTAGTAAACTGGCCGCACACTATAGGCGCAGGGCCGGATTCAAATTTTGTCGAACTCAGGGCCACAGGTACTGTGAGCACTGAGAGATATTCCCTATATTTGAACTTTGCCTAATTCAACTATTGTGTTTCAGACACTGTACTGGGAGTGCAAGTAGGTGACACCACGAAGCTCAGAGCTGATGAGAACTCTCCTTTCAGGCAGTGAGTGTCTAAACACAGCAGTACTAGGCTCCGAATTTATAACCACTAACAATCTGGTAAAATATGCATTCAAATATGCACTTAATACTGAAGAAACGTGCAAGAAAAACGGGAAAATATGCACGGTAAAAAAAAAAAGATTACAATAATTAATTAAAAGTCAAAGTGTCAAAAAATATCAGTACCAAATTATTACAATTAATATGATGTGTTGTATTTTTTCGCATAACCACTGCTTGCTGTATTTACATATTTGTGTCACCCACGTTAATTTAGCAGGTAACAACGCACTTATTTACATTGCAATGAGATATGCTTGGAATGTTACCTTGGAAAAGGTCGATAACAGCCGTCCCGTGAGTAAATACATGTAACGCCCTTATGAAGTAAGAATACCAACTTAAAACGTGACTGTTTTCAACAAACTTGGCAAAATATTACTTTAACTTCAGTCGTGAGCGTAAGTTCCTCTTGAATTCTCTGTGTAAACATGACACTTTTCACAATTTGTCTCTCGGCATATTTGAACGTGTATTTCACAACTCAATGAAATAAATACAATTAGAAAATTAAAAAACTTTGTAAAACAACAAATGTATTGCATTACAAAGAGGCAAAAACAAACGTATATCAAAAATAATCATCTCTAAACACGAATCACGCTCACGCACTCGCTCCTGAACTTAATAGACGGTCATGTTGTTTTCAACGCTCTACAATTAAGGGGAGGTGAGATGTATGATGTGGCCTTGGGAAGGGGGGGTTATGTATGGTGTGGCTTCAGGAGGGAGGGGGAGGACGTATGGCGTGGTTTCAGGAGGGAGGGGGAGGCGGTATGACGTAGCTTCAGGAAGNAAGGGGGAGGACGTATGGCGTGGCTTCAGGAAGGGAGGGGAGGACGTATGGCTTGGCTTCAGGAAGGAAGGGGGAGGACGTATGGCGTGGCTTCAGGAAGGGAGGGGAGGACGTATGGCTTGGCTTCAGGAAGGAAGGGGGAGGACGTATGGCGTGGCTTCAGGAAGGGAGGGGAGGACGTATGGCTTGGCTTCAGGAAGGAAGGGGGAGGACGTATGGCGTGGCTTCAGGAAGGGAGGGGAGGACGTATGGCTTGGCTTCAGGAAGGAAGGGGGAGGACGTATGGCGTGGCTTCAGGAAGGGAGGGGAGGACGTATGGCTTGGCTTCAGGAAGGAAGGGGGAGGACGTATGGCGTGGCTTCAGGAAGGGAGGGGAGGACGTATGGCTTGGCTTCAGGAAGGAAGGGGGAGGACGTATGGCGTGGCTTCAGGAAGGGAGGGGAGGACGTATGGCTTGGCTTCAGGAAGGAAGGGGGAGGACGTATGGCGTGGCTTCAGGAAGGGAGGGGAGGACGTATGGCTTGGCTTCAGGAAGGAAGGGGGAGGACGTATGGCGTGGCTTCAGGAAGGGAGGGGAGGACGTATGGCTTGGCTTCAGGAAGGAAGGGGGAGGACGTATGGCGTGGCTTCAGGAAGGGAGGGGAGGACGTATGGCTTGGCTTCAGGAAGGAAGGGGGAGGACGTATGGCGTGGCTTCAGGAAGGGAGGGGAGGACGTATGGCATGGCTTCAGGAAGGAAGGGGGAGGACGTATGGCGTGGCTTCAGGAAGGGAGGGGGAGGACGTATGGCGTGGCTTCAGGAAGGAGAGGAAACGTGACGTTGCCTGCGTGACTACAGTTTTCCTGATAATTGAAGAAATGTTATTTTAAATAGTCAAAAATCTAGTTTATACGCATTTATATGCATATTCCCCCAAAATTTACACTAACATATTAAATATGCAATAATATACCAGATAAAACTGCGTAGGTTTGTTATATGTCACATAGAATACTTTCTTTAAGGCCGGCATAACAATATTAATAATGATATAAAACAAGTATATGTGTAAAATCCGCAGCCTACTAATTACATATACAAACTGAATGATTAAATATATTTTGTAGCTAACATAATAAGTTCACTATAGCCAGTAGCTCTAATATAATACAATGCCAACAGAAACCAGATCATTATAATGATGTAACCAGGCCCGATGAGAAGGGGGTGCAGGGGTTACATCGTACTCGGGCCCGGGGGACTTAAAGTGGCCTGAGAGTTTCCTGGGATCTCAAAAAATATTTTCACGTATTGAAGATTAACATTCATATTTCCACTACTGGTAATATAGTTTATCTATAATAAAATCTTTTTTTGGATACAAAAGTATCTTATCTTTCTTTTTTTACAGATAATATCAATTCATATTTTTGAACAGGATTAATGGAAAATGGAAGGGGTCCCAATTTTTTTTTGTACCCCTTGATAAAATTCCTCGTAAAGGCCTTGGATGTAACAATCTCCGAGACTCGTGTAAAACGTAGTTCATTTGTCTTGTGTTTCTGGGAATACTCATAAGAACTAACTAAACAAATAGAAATATTGAAATCATTTTAATTTGATCGATATCTGACTATACCAGGATGCACAGCAATAACCACCGGAAGCGGAAACAAACCCTTTTTAATCGTCATAATAATAACTATTTCCAACCGTATGTTGAAACCACCCAACTCTACTAAACCACATGGTTGTGATTTCGATGTAAATGAGATATAATATTTCGGAGGCCTTCGACTTGGTTCGGGATGGCTCGACACTGCTGACAAGCTAAAGTGAGGAGAATTCAGTCTAACAAACTATTACTATTCAACACAACGCTCATTAATCCACTAACATATATAGGCAAGTGAAGTTTGTCACTACTATAGCAACAAGCATTGTATCTCTGGTATGAGTAGTTCATACAGTGCATCCTAGTATACCAGTATTTCATCAGAGATGAGTGGATCATACAGTGCATCCTAGTATACCAGTATTTCATCAGAGATGAGTGGCTCATACAGTGTATCCTAGTATACCAGTATTTCATCAGAGATGAGTGGATCATACAGTGCATCCTAGTATACCAGTATTTCATCAGAGATGAGTGGATCATAGAGTGTATCCTAGTTTAGTAACTGGAGGGATATTTGTAACAATTAATTAATCACTGACCTGCTTTGTTTAGCGCCAAAGTCCTGGTCCCATACCGCTTGAGCCATCCGTGGCTGATGATCGGCTCCGTCTATAGCATCACCAACTTTGCAAGGAACGAGTTGAGTCACAAGAAGAGTCTATTTGATTTCACGAGAAAGGTAACTTGAACAGTTGACTCTTTCAATGTCATTTTAGAAACATTCTTTTTGTGTGTGGGAGAATAAACGCTCCATTTTAGAATTATGCGCACGAAAGTTTAAACAAACCAATGTAAAAGACAGGTTTTTATCAAATGTTTTAGGTGATTCGCGATAAAAAGGAGGAACGTAACAAGACCAAGGATTTAGATAAGAACTGGGATGGTAAGTGCATTGTATTCTTGTTACCTAAACTATTACTAACCACCCGTATTAACACCACCATACATCACTTTAATACGAAAGTGTATATTATGGGTGACCTGGCGGTCTAGGGGTAAGGTGTCGGACTTCTGTGCTGGCGGCCGGGGTTCAATCCTCGGTCTCGGCACAGATTTATCTGATTACCAAACCCTTCCTTCACCTCTGACAAGACATCTTGTGAATGTGGGGAATGCCAGGCCTCCACCGTGGTTCGGATCCCACGTTAAACTGTAGGTCCTCTATTTCATCTCACAATCACCCTACCATTACACATTAGCGTGAGTGCGTATAACCCGAACGGGTAGTAAGACGCGGTGCTAATAATAATAATAATAATGTATATTATGGTCAGACCAAATATCAAGATATTTTATGGGTGCGGATTGACAATTGAGGACTTTTAAGGTGGTAGTGTAGGGAACACGAAAAAAGGCCAAGGTTTTTTCAGTTTTTATAGCAAAACTTTTTTGGCCAAAATAAATTAAAATTTTTCTCCAGTAGAGAGACATATAGGTTAATTTTCTTCACTTTATGATATCAACAGTTGTTGAATATATATCATGGGCATAGAGACACTAGATGACCAACTTTTTAAATGGAGAAAAAAGTTGTTATTAAATTACAGGACATCCTTGACAAATATTCAACATCTGTTGATGTCAACCACGTGAAGAAAATAAAACTCTATGTTTATACTGGAGCAATATTTGATTTAGTTCGATCACAAAAAGGTTTGCTATGAAAACTGCAAACAAACTCACCTTTTCTCGCGTCCCCTACATCCCCACTTTAATAAAAATGTGTTGATGCAAAGATGTGAAACCTCTATTAAAATTACAATAATTTTTACCGGGAGTTGAAAATGTCAATACCTCCGCCTTTACACCACCCTCGGAGTATCCCCGGTACCGCTGGGGTTATGGGGTCCATCTTTTTTGTGGAGGGTACCCCTTAAGACCTTAACAAAATCAAAATTCCCCCACCCTACCCCTCTTTCGACCCCCCTTCAACTCCAACGCAGCTCTGGAACGTGATCTTTAAAACTAAAATATACGTCTTGTAGTGTTTTATTTCATTCATTTGGGAAAAATATTAATTTTCAAATATTTATATTCTTAAGCTTAAACAAAGTTTTTTATTAAAGAAAATAATACATTTATTTTAATGGGTTTGCTAGTTTAAATATATAATATCAAATCACAATTATATTCAATACATTGAAAAGTGGCTTTGTCTTGTAGTTTATCCCAGCCTATATATAATAAAAATCTCCACGAGATGAGTTTTCACATAAACTCAGTCTAAGATATCAAAACGTAGTTATTTTATATGTCCTTATTTTATTAAAACTAAGATACATTTTAAGAAATCCAAATAAGCGCAAGCCCTACCTCAATTAATTTCCTGCTTTGTGAATTAAATACATATTAATACAATGAAGAGTCTGTTTGTCTATCAAGAGCATTGTGATATATCTAACTCACGTAGAGTTCTGAAGTTTTAAAATGAGTAGCCCCTAGGAGTTGGAATTTAAAATCTTTGATTAGATCTTTGAAATTTATTAAAAACTGGTTTGAAAGAACTAAAATGAAGAGATTTTTTCCTGTCTGAAGCACCAGGTACTTCTACTATTCTTAAATATAATAGCCTAACTATTTTAAAAGTAATCCAAGTTACATCTAATTTGATATAACTAACACCACACCAAAACCTTTCACCTTCATTAGTTGTATTGTCGATTCCGTTGCAGACTGTGCTCCTGCAAGAATGTGCCTGTTGGACAGAATGCTCGACATTTCAGAAGAGCATCAAGAGTTTGATGAGGACGCAATCGTCCATGAAGTGTGTACCTTTATGCTGGCGGTAAGGACACACGAGGGCGCGAACACGTCCTTTCAGATAACCTTCTAATGTAATGATTGTGTCAATTCAGGAAAAAAATGACGCGGACTTGAACACACGTCGTCCGACCTTACGCGGTGATCAACTGATACATCTGTGATCTATACTTGTCAGCACGGCATTTGTTTCTTTTCTCTATTGTTTTCCACACTCCTTTCACGCGAATGTGGGTACGGTCGTCTAAAATTCAACCCTTCTTATCCTCAACACATTCACGTATATAGTACATATTATGTGTACATCTCAAACAGACAGGAAAACGCGATACTAATAAATAAAAACTTCAAGCAAGAGGTAGTAGTACTTAGCTATCTTCAGTACAATTGCAGTTTTATGTAATTTAAATGTTTTAGGATGAAGTCCCGGATATCTCAGACGATAGAGTATATCCGGACGACCATAGTTCAAACCACTGTCCATGGTTCATTTCTCTGAATCATCACAAGAACACTGTATGGCAGCTAGCTTATTAACTTATATTTAATATTAGCATTTTCCAAAAGGCCTATAATGCCAGCAGGACCATTAATGCCTGACATATACTGACCGAGGGACAGTGAGACCCTAAGCAGGATCCTCATTTTTGGAGGATCCTCATTTTTGGAGGATAGACGTCCTACCGGACCAACAGCGTCCTAAAGACGTCCATATCACTTAGCTTGCTAGTTTAGAGGACTCCAAGTTGAGACAGGCAAGGTTGAATCAACAAGTCCCAACAGGACAGGACCAATTCAAAGTGTGTCTGCGAGGGATCTTAAAGGTGACTGTTGTGTGTGTTCAGGGTCAAGAGTCGGTGGCGACAGCGCTAGCTTTCCTCCTAATCCTGCTGGCCAAGCACCCCGACGTCTTGACCAAGGTGCGTCAGGAGGCAGAGGAGATACTTGGGGATTCCAAAAGAGCACCGACGCTCGTCGAGCTTCAAGACATGAAGTATCTGGAGCAGTGCATCAAAGAGACACTGAGACTGTACCCCAGCATTCCCGTCTTGGGCAGGAAGCTCTCTGAGGACGTCGTAATGGGTGAGGACTAGTCTAGTGACACTATTAAAATAAAGAGTCTTATATTTAATATTCTATACATTTGAAGATGAAAATAGCCCGGACAATCCAAGGGCCTTACTGTTTGTAGACATCCTTAGCAAGCTTCCTGTGTTGGACTTCAGCTCTCCTTCACAGTGAGCACCGAAGTTTGGACTTGAGGTCTGGGTGAATAATGAGCCCGCTATGTTTCAGGGAAACACACGTTACCTGCTGGGTGCAATGTACTCATAGCACCCTATGCCACCCACAGGATACCAGACCTCTATCCTGACCCGGAGAAGTTCGATCCTGACAGGTTTCTGCCAGAGAAGATACAAGAGAGGCACCCGTACGCCTACATCGCCTTCAGCTCCGGACCGAGGAACTGTATAGGTCAGTTACTTACCGATCACAGGGCTAATGTATCAGCCAGAGACTTACAAACTAACTTAATTTAAAACAATACATTTGTATGAATTATACCCTCATCGAATAGTTTTCCAAATGTTAAAAGTTAATAATTAATATTTAAGATTCTTTTTTCATATTTTGCATTAAATTTTTTGGTCATAAAACTCATAAAATCTAAATATACATAAGATATTAATGTTATTTGTATTACTGCACGTGAATTAAACACACCCAGCCACACATGCATTGATCCACATATCCATTAATTATCCATCTAACCATACAATTAACTAACTATAAACATGATTATCTGGCCGCACGGTATAAGGCGTCACTCTCGCAATAGACTAGACGGCTGATGACGTGGAGGTCAAGAATCTATCCCTATCGGGTGTACTTAGGGTGATTTCCCTTAAAATGGTTTTCTATTCTCCCACTATGCAAATGCATTTACTCTTCTTCTAAATTCAACCTTACTCATCCCTAACTCATCAATGTAATTAATAAATATATTAACTAGACAAACAATCAACTAACAACTCAATCAAACCATACAATCAATTGACCATACAATCAACTGACCACATATCCGCATTGGTGGCCGCGTGGTTTGACGCGCTTCTCTTGCAGTAGACTAGACTGCCGATGATGGGGAGATCAAGGTTTGAATCTCGGTCGGGTGTACTTATGGTGATTTTCCTTAAAATGGTTTTCTACTCTCCCTCCAAGCAAATGAGGGCAAACTTTCTATTAATATAATCTTCCTAATTCCTAAAACCATTATTGTAATTAGTGCATAAGCGTATAACCCAAATGGGTAGTAAGACGCGGTGCTAAAATAAAGACTAACCACACTAAGTGATGGTAACGACGACTATCATGTGTAGGTTACAAGTTCGCCATACTGGAGCTGAAGACGCTAGCGTCGGCCTTGGTGAGAAAGTACGACATGACAGTGGTGCCGGGCAAGGAGGACATCAACATAGCCTACAGGATCACCCTCCGAGCCAAGGGGGGTCTCTGGTTGCGGTTCACTCCACGGGCTTCCTAGTAACTACGAACGATCCACACGACGATCTCAAGGCTCGTCACACACACACCTTATTATTAGTCTATGATTCAAGCCATTATAATCTAGTCTAGATATTTAGTGTAGTGAAATGAGAGTATATTTACAAAATACTCAAGAGTTTCATCCTGCGGATCAAATGGTGCTCTGGCCCTAAGTTTAGACAGAACCAACTGGGACCTTCCTTTATTAGGGCCCGAATAATGCACTAATCCCAACCGAGCAGCATCCGGGTCATTCGTTCCATGGTTTCCATCCTACTCTTGAAATCTGGATGGATTTCCAACTTCTGATAGGCAACTTGAGATCCAAGTACCTGCTACACATAGGCCTCCTCTGATGGTAAAACCACTGTTTGCCAAAGCGCTTACCTTGATTGATTACACTATGGCCATACCTTATAAGCTACAACATAGTGGAACCCAAAAAATGAAATCTTCCAAGGGCAAATGAAGGCTACATTATAATCCTAAGTTGGGCATCTCTATGCTTCCAACAAAAACACAGAATACAAGGTACTTGTTTTAATCGACATTTATATGAGAGCGATGATAGTAGACTACTCGCCAGCAAGAGTGTTCTGTTTAAAGAAACGGTCAAATTCCTAAGAGTTCGTGACCAATGGCAGTAGAAAGTGTCCAGTTTTGAGTGGCAGTTGAAATAGACTCTCGGTTTGGTCATTATTACCGTTCAACTAACCATGTGCCATACAAAATCGTCCAGCCTATACTTTCGTGAGTAGTATATGTGTAATTTGTATTTATAATGAGATGGTTGAGCGGGAATTTATTTCTACACATGAGGAGTACATTCAATTTAAGATGAGGACTGTTAAATATAACATAATATTTAAATGTATATACTATGGAATATTCAGAGTAATAAAGCTATGCGTATGAAAATGTTGTTTAATTTTTCCCTAAAGAGTTGTTATTTTAAAATAAAAATTGAATTCAGACCATTGTTTATGAACTTTTATTTCTCATGGGTTGTAAGAGAAAATAAAATCAATGAATACAGGTATGGGAATTTAAAGAGAGGTCCAAAAACAAGGTGTGTTGGAGTGTTACAAGTAATAGTTTGTGTTCTCTCATGATAATAAACAAGGAGGGATAGAGTGTTGCTAGTAAAAGCTTGTGTTACTCTCAGGACAATAAACAAGGAGGGACAGAGTGTTGCTAATAATAGCTGGTGTTCCTCTCAGGACAATAAACAAGGAGGGATAGAGTGTTGCTAGTAATAGCTTGTGTTCCTCTCAGGACAATAAACAAGGAGGGACAGAGTGTTGCTAGTAATAGTTTGTGTTCCTCTCAGGACAATAAACAAGGAGGGACAGAGTGTTGCTAGTAATAGTTTGTGTTCCTCTCAAGACAATAAACAAGGAGGGACAGAGTGTTGTTAATAATAGATTGTGTTACTCTCAAGACAATAAACAAGGAGGGACAGAGTGTTGCTAGTAATAGCTCGTGTTCCTCTCAGGACAATAAACAAGGAGGGACAGTGTGTTGTTAGTAATAGCTTGTGTTACTCTCAAGACAATAAACAAGGAGGGACAGAGTGTTGCTAGTAATAGTTTGTGTTCCTCTCAGGACAATAAACAAGGAGGGACAGAGTGTTGCT
>CABEEJ010006618.1:19465-38150 GCA_901482245.1 Timema douglasi | reverse complement strand
GGAAGGGAAGTCACTATTTGGAACATTAACTGTTTGAAGGGAGGGTCTTGTTAAATATGAATATCAAAGTAAACTTGGCTGCAACCATATCCTAGCTCACTTCTGCCTTCTCATTGAGTCACTTCAAATGTTGACAGGCTTCTCAGAGATGGCACTGAAAACACCGTCTTTCTAAAGCTCTTCTAGTGTTAAATATGGTCATAATCGTCGTCTGCTATGTGGCCGGGTTGACTGAACTACCCAGTACATGGTGGTATATGCAACAACAGTGAGTTTATTGGTTTATCTCTACGACATGTCCATGTAAAACGGTAATTTTCGGTCAGAAGATAGCTTGGATAATAACAAAGATGTTGTAATGGTTTAATTAATGAAACTTTATTTAAATACAAACTTAGAACATATTCATTAAAACGTAATTATGTTTAGCTACTTCCTAGAATCTTAAACTCCTAGTTCATATACTCGAATATAAACGATCTTTCCCAGAGTTAGTTTTGGGATATTTGAAACCAGTACAAAGTATGTTATAAGTAAGATATTAAATATGTTAGTTTAGTTGAGATCCGACAATTTGCTAATAGAGGAGTGAATACGAATGCACATTTGAATAAATTACATCACTTTTAACAAAAATACAAACATTGTCCTATACAGTAGAGGATATTTACTGTCTGGCATAGAAGTGACATAAATGATGACACAGAACTTGAATCTTTACAGAAAGCAATAAACTCTTGTAGTGAATAACATAACAAAATTACAGTCTTTATTAAAAATGCGTTGTTAATCAATTACATATTTTCTGATTACAACATAAATGAGATTGTGCCACATTTAGTAATAGAACCAATGATATCGCAGAAAGTATTTTATTTACCAATAAACAACAACTTAAATATACTTTCAAGATCAACGACACAGAAAAAGGTTGTCTTTAAAACTGTTCGTTGTGATAAATAATCAATTATTTAAGTCTATAGGCTTATTGAAAAAAAGCTAAGGAAAATTCATTATAATTAAAAGTCACTTATTATAAATATCGTAAATATTACTTTATGACATGTGATTATGTTTTAAGTTTGATGTTCTGGGACAAGATATTAAAATTATGTACCAATTTATTGTTTTCTTATCACAACATACAATAATATTGTCAGCGCCTGTAAACTACACTGTTCCGGCTCGAGCGCACGCGTTTGAAAAATATCAGCAGTCTGCTTGATGCCATATAGGTCAGTGACAAGCTTGGGAGACACGTTGGCCAATAACAGCCCGGCATGGACCAAATGGAGAAACATGCTAAATGCTGAATATATATAAAGGAAATTTTAACGATGAAATATAATTTTAAGTATTGTACATGCTATGTGAAAGGTTTCATACTTATATTGCCTGTATTTCATAACGTTTGAAGAAAATCGGGAAAAATGAAAAATACTTTTGGGTATAAACTCTGTTTAACAATATGCCGAGTACAGTCCAAAGGGATTGTCAGACGTGGTGCTAAAAAACCACAATATATCACGTGAATATTTTATTTTAAGTGTTCATCTGCTATGTTCATTTAAATAATTTTACCTCCTAATTATTTATTCCTAAGAAATCATTATATTATTTTATCACTTTAGAGTTCCCACTTTTTTGATACCAAAAGTATGGTAGCCCGTTAGATTTAGATGTCACTATACTGTCTGACGTCTGACACCTTAGCTCAGTCGGTAGAACGACTGAGTAGTGTAAATAAGACACTTCTGGCGCTGTTTTGACGCGACGTTGCCAGATCGACCTCTCACCCAGTCAAGCGGTGTTGACACATCTCTTCTATCTTCCCCTTACAACACCTTACAGCCAATGAGTGTCAAGCACTGCCCCTCCCCCTAAAATGTACAGCCAATTATCATCAAGTTAACTCCCCTCTTCCTACCTAGACCCATCAACTAACGTATGTCTAGTCCCCTCCTATAAAATTGCGAATTCAAGATGGTGGATCACCGTTTACTACTAAGCATTACAGCCAATGACCGGATTGAAGATGGTGGATTACCATCCCTTCTTAAACCTTATAGCTACTACATCGATGACCCTGAAGCAGCGTTTACAATAAACAACATGAACAAAAGAATATAACGTGTATAAAAAATGCACAATAATTGATGCATCAAGATAACCTTACATTCCTCTCTCCGTCTTTATTCAGCAAGTAGGCTGGACCAGAACACGAGGCATCGGAGAGCGTATTTGAAAGGAAATAAGTTCGTTTGGAAGCGTCGGAGTAGAAACTCTTCCAAAACAGTAGTCTAGATATTGAGACGTTCCAATTATGACCGCAATACCAATATGTTTATATAAAATGAATATCAACATAAAAGCCGCAAAACATTGTAATTTTGGAAACGTTTGTACGGAGTAGACCCCAACTCAATTTAATTTAGAATAAAAATGACATCTGGAAACGAAAATTGAACCCAGGACCTTTGGATTAGCGTACCAACTCTCTGACAGATTTCGTCCCATGTTCAGGGTTAACTAATTTAAATTTATATTTATATATTATGTATATATATATATATATATGCACGAGTATGTAACGCTCAGTAGTTTAGTTACTATTATTGTTATTTAGGTGTAGCATTTCCATTACGTAAGAGTAAACAGTGAAGGTGTGTGGATTTATTTGTCAGGAGCCAACTAAAGCCCCACACAGACTGGCAGGTCCGGCCGGACCTCTCATACGCCAGAACTGTTGCTTCGTTTGTCCACAGACCTAGAGGCTCCCAATGCAGGTCTGACTATGGATGAAGCTCCAGTTTCCTACAATAACTCATGAGAGAGGTTCATAATTAATTGAAAAAAGAAAAATGTCAGATTTATTGTAGCATTAAGTGTAATTGAGAAAGAGAACAGAAGTAGGATACATGTTAGACGGATGTTTTGATGTAAGTAGTCGTATCTAAAAAGGGATCATTTGTTTGACATGGCACTTTTGAAGGAGTTACGGGAAAACAACCACGAATATTACAGAAGTTATCATTTCATGAATGATGATTATATTGACTTCTTGTTTAGGGGAGGTTGGGGCAGGGTTTAACAAGGGAGACAATGTAACATTTTAAATTTCACGCGAATTATGATGAAATCATGAAAGAAACCCCTAGCGGTAGTTATGTTGACACTTCCCGCCAGTAGACATTGTGAAGCTAAAAGGTACGTGTGCAGTGCATTAGGTTTAAAATTATTTCTTTGTTTTCAGGTAAGTAAAATATTTTATTTTATACATCTTGTGTTGTTGAATATTCCTTAAGTTAATAATATATTGTCTACATATAGTTTTTATTAAAATTCATTAAGTAGGTTACAAATACCTCGAATTTTGATTTAACCGTTACTTGAACATATGGGGCACAGTTTAACAACTAGGCATGGGGCAGAGTGCAACGATGTTATAATTTGCCCCAAGTGTTACACTGTGCCCCATGTAATATTTTAATATTAAGATTCGAACAGAGGTATAGTGAAAATTAAACTATACGAATGGAGTCCACAAAAATAAGATTAAAATATTGTGAGATCCCTAGAGTTAAATATGTATAACATTAATGTCAGGTGAAAATATAAAAATATTTAATTTAATTTTGATGTAATAATAATTTCAACTTAAATTATATCAGTGCATATAGTAATAATAACAATAATAATAACTAATGTGCCTAAAAGTTATGTCTGATTTGTGTTTTATAGAAAATCGGTGCAGTAATGGTTCGTCATAGGAAACGGAAATGAGATGAGAGCAGCAGTTGATCTCGTATCAAAGGGAATGAGCATACGTCAAGCAGCAGCGGCAGCGAAGAATGTGAACAACGGAACATTTTTAAGGTACCATGAAATAGCAAGAGTCACACAATAATAATTTCAAACCCATTATAAATTAAATATATCTCAACAATTTTAGGCCTCTTATTTTAACACTGTTTTTTTAATATCACACATGTAAAAAAAAGCAAAACCAAATGAAGGATCTGAGATACACATGTGTACAAAGTACCATTCACGTCGTATTATTACGAATGAATAATAAGTTGCCTTGGTGTCATATCAAGTTCAGTGTGCAAAAATGTGTTATAGTTTGGCTACTGTGGAAACTCGGCGTCTAGCATTTGAAATGGCTCAACACAATGGTCTTGCAATTCCTCGCTTCTGGTTGGAGAAGAAAATGGCAGATATAGACTGGTTGTACAGTTTCAGAGATCAACATCCATATATCAGTCTTCGATGACCTGAGCCCTGTAGTTTATCAAGGGCAACTTCCTTCAATAAACACAATGTTGGATTTTTTGGATAACTTGATATATGTCTTATCTCGCACCACTAACTTATGTGATATTACGAGGGTGTATAACTTAGATGAAACAAGCACCTCTACGGTACAAACACCCAAACGGATCCTCGCTCCGAAAGGTGTTAAACAATTGAATAAGTCTACAAGTGGTGATAAGGGCACACTCGTCACTACTTGCTGCATCGTCAACGCGTCTGGTGTTGCACTTCCTCCTATAATAGTATTTCCAAGGATTAACTTTAAGTAACACATGATCAAAGGTGCACCCCCAGGAACCTTAGGACTTGCTACGCCATCTGGGTGGATGAAAAGCAGTCTTTTCCCGGAGATAATGCAACATTTTGTAAAGCATTATCATTCTTCAAAAGAAAATCTATAACTTCTAATTTTTGACAACCATGAAAGCCATCTTGCTCTAGCAGCCTTAGAAATTGCCAAGGATAATGGAGTGACCCTACAGACGATTCCACCTCATTGCAGCAATAAAATACAACCTCTAGATGTGTGCTCCATTCATTTCAGCCTCACTATGACCGTGCCATAGAATCATGGATGTTGCACCATACTGGTATTCCACCCAATATTTACCAAATTACTGACTGGGTTGGGAAAGCTTTCAAAAAATCAATGACACCATAAAACATCATATCTGGTTTTAGAAAGACAGGTTATGATGATTATCTTAGCAGTGCTGTGACAGACCACCCAGAAGATCAAAATGAAATACTGGCAATTGATAACTCATTGTCTTGTACGTCAGGAGAAGGTAATATAAGCGAAACTGTGGTATTAAATAGGGACACAGAAGTTAAACAAATTTATCAGATTCCTACACAGGTCATCAGCCCTGAAATGTTTAGTGCATACACAAAGGCAGAAAGTAGAAAACCTTGCAACAAAAGAAGAAAGGGAAGAATTTGCATTCCAACATATACACCTGTAAAAGAAAGCTTGGCACCACTTGTACAGCAAAGAAATGCTAAGAAAAAACCAAGGTAGATAATAAAGTATCAAAACAATTTTTTAGAAAAGAACTGGGCACAACAGACGACGGGGCTAAGTCTCCAGTCTTAACAACCTCCGAAGATATTAACTGTCTTGAAGAAGATGATGAACCTATTGTAGAAACTCTAGAATCAAAAGTTGGTGGTTATGTATTGGTCAAGTATTCAGGGAAAAAAAACTAGTGTTTTATGTTGGGAAAATTATAAAACAGAAATATGAGGATGGTGATTTTGAGATCAGGTATCTTGGAAAATCAGTAAAGGATTCTAACTTTACCCCTTAGTGTGTTACACTTTGCTCCAGGTATGGGGTACAGTGTGACACTGCAGTTTTACAAATACCTGTAAATATAGTGAAATTAAATGTGTTATGAAAACAATAGACTTCTATATTATTAACCAATGAGTAACAACATGTTTTTTAAAAAAAGAACCATTTCATTTGTTACATAAACATGGAATATACGCTAAACTTAAACTTATTTGCTACACTGTGCCCCACCCTCCCCTACGCTAGTGAAATCCCGCAATGAAAATAACATTCAAATCAAATTATAAAATAACAAATCCACCACGCCGCACTTGAGGAACTAGAGTAGCAACACAACTCAAGTAATAAGGAGAGTAAATGGCATTGAGCATGCGCAGTGGGTCTCACCTGCCGCAAATCTCACCTTTTGTCCCCACAGACTCAGAGGTTTGGTGTTTGACTTGACACGTCACAGGTATATAATTCCAACCATACCGATAGGCCGTGCGTCGCCCGTCCTTCCAACATGCCGACTCCATACATTAACAGTTTTATCACAGTTCTGGCGTGTGACAGGTCCGGAATGGGGCCTCTCACACACCGGATCTGGCAGTCTGTGGGGGGCTTAAGACATTTTTATGTAACTACAATATTTGGTTGACATAATAGTGAATAGACAAACAAGACTTTGCAGTTATGTTTGTTCTAAAGAGCCGATACATGCTGACTGGATAAACAAACAAGGGTGAGGTGAGCCCCTTTAGAAGGGTTTTGGGGCCGAGGTGTGAGTCTGGTCAAGTGCAGTCAGAGACTATAGTGGTTTGACGATCGAATAGTGGAACGTGATCTGGGCCACGGGCGAGGCCACGAGCCCCGTGAATGTTGGGAAACAGGAGTTCGTCTCCCGTGAGGGTCTTGATGTAGGACGTTGTGAGTCACTGGAAGAACAGTTCACGTGGTCTTCACGGTTATCTCAACATCTTAGTTAGTAATCACAAACTGCATCACATCTTCTGTAGTGCAACTAGCAACTAATACTTGCACTTTTATAACAAACAACATAAAAATATTTCCTAAATATGTTTGTTAAGGGTGAGCAACCCCCCGCCCCCTCTCCCGTACTCCTAGACCCTATACACACACACACACACACACATATATATATATACATATATATATATACATATAAAGGCTATTTGGAAAGTAAATAATGTTTTGTTGTAAGAAAGTAACAACTTTATCTACCCAAATAATTTTACTGTTTCTACTACTTACAACATTTGTTTATTCTTCGACATAGCTTCTATTAAGATTCAGGCATTTGTCCATACGCGACACGAGCTTAACGATCACCTGATCATAAAAATCGGCCATCAGTCCTTTAAATCAACCCAAAACTATTTATTTAACTGTTCCAAGCAGAGACACTATCAACATCATGGCCACCAGTTTTTGGGACTGTAAAGGCGTTCTTTTGATCTACTTTTGTCCCTCGTGGTGTCACCTCCATGCATAAGCACATTGAGTGATAATGTCTAGGCAATGTCATGCTATCCAAAACTGCCAGTTGGGTCTACTCACTAGTGGAGTGTGTCTGCTTCATAAAACCACGTGACCACACGTTTATGGAAAAATTAGGTAGGGAAACAAACACACAAATGCCTGAATCTATATGGTGACTATGTTGAAGAATAAACAAATGTTGAAAGGATCAAATAGCCAAATATAATATATTTGTTTTAGTGAGCATTTACTCCATCTAGATATCATATTCTGAAAATTAAAAAATTACACCTGGACACGGGAACCGAACCCGGGATATTTGGCTTAGTACGCCAATGTCTAACCACTTAAATATGCGATCCCCTACAGTTATAATAATTATACAAGTAGCAGCATTAGGCCAACTACCGAGTCAAAGGTGGCTGCGTTTTCTAATAGCTCGTGATATTAATAAATCACACATTTGTAACCGATGATTTCCACACGTCCATCATAGACTCTGCCTTAAAATATGAGTGAAGACTGACCCTGGGGACAGGAAGATTCCTGGATAGCTCAGTGGTTAGAGCCTTGGCGTACTGAGCTAAAGGTCTCAGGTTCAATTACCGTGTCCAGATGTCATTATTTAATTTTCGGAATAAAATGTTGCAAGTAGTTGTAGAAGCAGTGAAAATCATTTGGATAAATAAAGTTTTAAATTGACTTAAAACAAAATGGTTCTTACTTTAAAAGGACTTTCTTATTTAAATATATATAAGTATATACATGCACAGGCTATATGAAAATATATACAACGCTTTAGGAGAGGTAGGTGGGTCTAAGTATAACATTTTTCTCTAGTGAACTTTTGTCCGCAGGAGATATCTTCCAGATGAAAGTAGTGGAGAAGGAATTTTGCAGGGGCAGGTAGGCAACTGGGCTAATCAGACATATATTAATACAGTGACACGGGCATTTAATACTAAGAGTTACACACGTGGTCATAAGATTTCAAATTCACAATAACTGTTCAAACTGTCGCCAACCATTCGACATGCATGCTGTGCAATGATGCAGCATGTGACGAACACCATAAAGCACCCATTTTGTAAAGTAGCAACCATTTTGAGAATGATACCAATTAAAAGTTCATCTCGTTTATTATTGATTAAAAAGATATCCTTTACATATTTTCTAACTTAATTTAATAACTCTACCACATTTTGAAGAATAATTCAATTTAAACTTAGAACTAAATATAAGCTGTTAATGGTTTCCATTATCGAAGATGAATACTCACCCGAGATAAAAGATCTGGTATTCCCGCTTCCGCTTATTTCACCAAATATCAATCATACTAAATGAAAGCTAATTATATTCTTCATTATTTTATTCAGACTATCTTTAATCCTACAATCACTGGCTACATAGTATTAAGGATTAACTATATAAATATTACAATAATTACAATCATTACACTCTATTTAGTTTTGAGTATAGCTCGATAGAGTTGAAAAATATGAAAACAAATAGTGGAGTAAGAAAGAATTAACAGTAATTAATTAGTTTCAAACAATAAAAATCTAGTAAATATTGTACACCCATTAGCAGAGATACTACCATTTTTGCTATTGGGTGGTTGCCATCTTGTACCTTTTATTATGGAACAAAATGTCTCCACTTTCATAAGGAAGGTTCAATCAAATTATGTTACAAAGCTTGTCCTTTAGTCGAAATATGTCTAGTTTATACATTACCTGGAATATTTTTTCCGTCAACATAACATGGGTTGAACTAGACTAACGTGGTCCACCACTATAACTAGGCTCTGAACCAGAAATGTGAAGTAATAACACAAGATTAATATGTAAACTTTAATATAAGGAGTATAATATAAGATAAGGCTTAGATTGGAAATAGTAATATTTATTAAGTTAATATAATTTGAGAATTAATATCGATTACAGTTTTTTTAAACAAAATAGTTAAACTGATTACAGAAAAAGTTATTACACAGTTAAAATGACATGTAATAAATTATAATTTCCAGAGACAGTGGGAGACAAAATAATTAAATATATAGCTATGAGAAAAGAGAAACATTTGGTATGATAATAATAATATAAAATGAAGAAGTATAACTTAATATAAGGTGGGTTTTCCTATGCATTTAAACTGCTTCAAATTTTAAAATAGTCATAAGGAACTTAAAATAATAGGAACATCCCATATTTAAAACCACATCACTAAACTTATCAAACTTCTTCAGCTCTCCTTGTCAACTCACTAACTTCTACTATTGCTGTCATGATATTACATTCAGTCTGTATTCGCTTGAGAATGCGAACAATTTCAATTTAGTAAATAATATATTTCCAAGGGAAAAGTTCTATGAACGAGGCCTTGAACATTGTATACAAGTTAATCCAGCGTTGAGGGTGGAATTCAGACCACCCCGACCCACTCTGTAGGATGTTGACATGGCGATGTCGGTTAGGGTGTGCGTGTGTGTGTGTGTGTGTGTGTGTGTGGGAGGGGAGGGGGCAGCTCTAGACCAGATTTCAGACATATTGGTGTTTCAATAACTCGTTGGAATGTCTTTTAATGTCTGACAGTTGGTATGCGCTCAAGTAGGTTTAAGGAGATACATAGTTGATTGTATTTACATGTTATTGAAAATCTGCCCACGAGGGGAACATATTATTTTTTATAAGATCTCTGTCATTTATAATAAAAGAATGGGGCTTTTGAATCTAACCTTGTCTTGCTAGCTACCCACAATTGCGATCACGATTCTTAGGGCGTCGGTCTCACTATATGATGGATGGCTGATGTTTGGGAGGTTGAGGTTAGCTTCTAGAGTGGATGCACTGAAGGTAGTTTACATATGTGATCTTTCAACCCTCTTTACCTGACAATGTGTACGAATTCCCTCTGTAATAACCACCCTTTCATCCTGATACAATATGAAAACTGTGATAAGAAGAAGGTGGTCGTGGTGAGTAGCCAGGCTGAGGTGACTGCATGGGAGATCTCATATCGAGAGAGTGTCATAATAACATCTGCTAGACGGAGTAAAAGCTACCTGGTGAGGATAATTAACCAACAAAGACCGCTTTCGACAAGAATGGGAAACTCTTAACATCAAACACCATTCACTTTGAGCTAAGGAAACAATTGATAGGGGGCAGTAATTAAATTACGTATGGATATTTAGGGGGGATCAGGGGTTTCGGTGTTTTCTTACAAGGCAGGGGTTCAAAATATCTCTTACGTTAGTTTGTTTTTATAAATGTGTATTGTGAAATAAAATCTAAACAAAAAAAGGTTTGTCAAATAGTAAATATACTAATTATAGAACCTCACGTGTATATTTTAATTTACTCATGATGTGTTGGACCTCATTTTAACTGAAAATAAAGTATCCTAATATTATTTCGAATCATTCGCTTTATTACTAATCCTTATTTCTAAACATTAACTAAAAATTATAATAATCTAATTTATCAAATAACAAATTAAATAGTACGATGCACCACACAGACATTCTCTCTCTTTAATCTTAAAATAGATAAATTTTCTAAAATATCATAAAATTTGTGAACTGTAATAATATACACTGTTACAGAAACATTGAGTAAATAGGAGCATCTCTGTCCACCAAAGAGCATAACAATTAATTTCATATTTTTAAGTACTATATAAAAATTGTATAATGTTTGCTTATAGCTCGGAAACACTTGGTTTCATAAAAATATATTCCAGATTAAAATATTATTAATTTTAACAGTACTACAACGTTATAATGATAAAGTATTTCGTATTTCAAATAGTTGTGAACATATTAGTGACCTCAGCGATTTCTACTTTCTTAAAGTGCCCTTAAAGTCATTTTCATGGGAAAATAAGACTTGCCATTTGGTTTGTAAGGTTAAACAGTGTCTGGATACAAAATTTAAAAAAATCGCTACAATCATTTTGAGAAAATCAATATTTTCGATCTTAGGTAAACTACACTTTATTTTAGGAATGGATTTCTAATTCTGAAAACCCTTTAGAGGGTTATTATGAAAGCTCTAGATACCAAGTTTTAGCCCTATCGGTAAAATGGTTTCGACTCTAGTCCAAGATACAGACAGACGGCAACGCAAAAACAACGTTTTCGGTTTCAAGAAGTCATGGAAAGACATTTATCTAAATCTCTAATTCGATTTTTTTGGCGGTCACAATACTTATTTCTCCGGATGTCGAGAGAAAGTAAAGATACGTAAGATAGAGGGAAGGTGGACGGAAAGTGATAGAGTAAAATTTCACGACCCCTTACTTGGTTGGAAAGGGTTAAGTAGTTAGTATGCTCCTTCGCAGCAATATTTTAGCTCTCTCCTTCCAGAAAATACCCCTGAGACGTATTTTATTATTTCTTAAATTTCGTGATACATCGCACTAGTTACGTAACTTTTTTTACTTGTTTCAAAGGCCATATGTTTTTCTGAACCAATTGCAGACATCGCCAAGTATCTCTCAATATTTCGTAATGTATTTTTCTGTCCCTCGCTTGTCCTAAAGGTGGAGGTGTTTTTATTTATTAATCAACTAAATTAATCATTTCGTTTATTTAGGAATTTTTTGACCCACCCCATCAAACGCGGTTTTAATTAATTCCCGATTGTTATAGTACGCGAGATCGACTCCCACAAAGTATGGTATTCTTTGAAGCTGGAGGTAAGTAAAAAATACTATTTCGCTAGTTTACTCCTGCCCCCTCAATCATTGGTTTAATTATTGCCCGACTCCCACAAAGTAGGGTAAGCTATAAGGCCTGCAAAAATTTCGTAATTTTTATTTAATTTAATTGATCATGTTGTAATTTGTAATTAATTTATAATCTACCCCGCCCTCTCAATTCGTCAAAATCTGTGTTATTACATCAAATATTAAATTTAATATTTAATTAAACTCTGCTGGACGTCACTAGGTACGTGGACCACAGTTTTGGAAACAGCGAAGATGACAGCTATAGAACAAAATCTACCAGATTTAACTTTACTTATTTGTGTACGTCCTGTCACATGATCTATAGTTGTCCGGAATCTTCGTTGGGTATCAAACCAGAGTTTTCAAGGTGGCAAATCAAAGAATCACGTGACGTCCGACAATTGAAAACATTTCCTGGCTGATGCGACAACTTTGAGCTGGAACAGTCTAGTTTACAGGCGCTGAGCAATATTATTGTATAGTGATAGGTTTAGCACACTTTCCTGGATTTAAACTTAATATATTAATCATCTTTAGCGTGGAGAGGGGAATCAAAGACTCTTTATCCACTTCGGTTGCAACATGGTATTGCCAATGGCGGGGTTCAATCCCGGTAGGGTTAAACTGATTAAAAATCATGATGTTGCAATAGTGTTAAGAGTAGGTCGACAAACACTTATGATGCACACATTTCTTCAGGCTATATTTGTTAAGCAGACCTTAAACCCTTTTATATGTGTAGGCGTGTAGAAGTGAGCAGTAAATATAAAAGATACGCAATGTTCAGGCCCATGGGATATATGTTAGAAGAGCTAGGAGAAGTTGAAATCAAAGATAGGAAGATAAATTATTACGTACCTATAAGCGATAATAACGGTATTCATATAGACGATAGAGTCTACAGAGAAAACTGTGATGATATAACCCTTATATTAAATTGTATGAATCTCAGTATGTGGGGCCACACTGAATTCGATGAAGGGTGCGTGGAATAATATCCTGTTTTCAAGCTTAGATGAGACATGTCATCCGAACATTGGTGGGATATTCCTGAAGGGTACGCCGAGGAAGTAGGTGTTTCCTACCACAACAACAACAACAACACCACATCTCTCGAAGAGGAGACTAATGGGTGTAGAGATATCTGTATCAACAAGGCCCTCATAATTTACAGGATTTTTTCATTGACAGTAAAGATGTTTGTACTCTCTTTCTTAGTAAAGCTGTGTGAATTCATTTTATAGTCCATTGAAAACCACCGTAATAACTCAAAATATAGGTACAGAGAGTTTTAAGAGCGGAAATTTAAAAAAACTTTGACAGAATCATTTGGAAAAAATTAGAACATTCATAGGATTTACTTCACCAAATATAGTAATTTATAAAACAATCTTCGTTGAGATTCGAACCAGAGTTTGCAGGGTGGTAAATCAAAACATCTCGTGCGGTCCGCCAAATGAAAACATTTCCTGGGTGTTGTAAAAGGTTTAAACAAACACAAAATCGTTTCCGTGTGGAGGGGGTAGTATGCAGGAATATATATAGGACAGTTACTCCAACATGTATACGGTCTTGCAGTAGAGATGGAGAAATTAAATCAATTAATCAACGTGCCCGACTTTGTACCAACATTCAAACTTAATGAGCTTGTCGTGGATAAAAATATACTGTGTATGGATTAAAAGAGGTGGAGAAGAAGTTTGGGAGAAGAGTTTTTGCATACCTAAATAGAGAGTTTTGTATTTTTCTCCCTTGTTGTTTTGGAGCGTTAAGTTATGCGTAAATTGAAGAATTAAATAATATAAATTGTTGCTTACTTGCGGGGGCGTCATGGCAGGTGTGCCCACACGTGTACATTTTGAAGAATGTACAGGATAAAGAACCATATCACCAGCATCACTGGCTAGACAGCACCCCACACGGCTGACGTGGGAGAGAATGACAACGTCCTACTGTTCTTATGAAGGCGAGCGCTGACAGAGAATATCATAGCAGTAGAAATGTTTAGAATGCTAGGTTATGACTTGAAATATCTGTCGGTTGTTGGTATCGGAGACGGTTCAATTAGTTACTTTATCGAGAAAGATTGCAGACGGTATAGTTAATTATGCAATATATAACTTCTTTGGCTGGGAATCCATAATCTGGCCATGTAGGAGCCCTGTCAATCTATCGAGAACTGCACCCCCAGCTGTCCCGTCTACAAGCTGAAGTTTGGAGATAGTCTGGAACACTCCAGGCAGAGGAACTAGTGGAGGAGCTGCCGGATGAATACAAGCTGTGCGAGGGATTGGGCAGAGTCGAGGAAGAAGAATACAACTGTGTTAACTGTTTATCATAGTTAAAGAAGTACGAGAGCTATAATGTTTTTCGTTTCGAAGAGTACGAGGAATCATAAAATGATAACGACAGCACCGATGAACCTAACACTATTTAACTTGAATATGTGAGACATGTGCTATTGCCCGGGGAAAATTTGGTGGGGCGTACAGAAGTAGGTTTAACGCCTCGAAACGAAGACTGACTTTCTAGGGAGAGGACAATTACATTTTTTAAATGGTGAAGTGCTAGATATAGCACGGGTGCAATTATATATACACCTATTTTTACTGTATGTATGTTATACTTAAGAGTATATATCTTTAAATATTAATGGTGCTTTATTTATCTAACCTTGTTCCCCAATCAGATTTAGGGCTCGGCAATGGAAAACATTACTCTCATAATTATAACCATGTTATTTGCCCCTGTACTAATGCCAAACATATTTTCAATGCCAAAGTAATTTACATAAGTTATAGCCTTGAGCTCTATCCAGAAAATCTAAAAAAATTAATTGCATGCTTTGATAGGGCATTTTAAATTTGCCGTCTGGAATATCCATATGGTAGAGTTATGTAGTAAAAGAATACGGATTTGTCTAGAGAGAGGGTGGGGAAAAAACTCTTCCCTCCATCACTGCAATTTCAGACCAAAGAAACTGACGTTTTGGTCAATGCTCTCCCTTGAAGGGGGAGCTCCTAGCATCCCGTATTTGCTAAAGCCTAACCTCCACCTAATATTTGTGAATATTCTAATTAAACAAGTGTGGTTTTAACCTGTACCACGACCTTCTCTTGGTCTACACGACTATATAAAAGGTTAGATTATGTTAAACGCACATACAAAGGCTAATAAGATGTTATGTTTAAATTACCTAATGTGTGTGAACAAGGCTTCTCTGCAATTGCATCAATAAGTTACTAGGAGAGTAATCGTATGCATTCAAAGCCAGGCCTCGTTTTTTTGCACTCACAAATTGCGGCCTGCAACAATTAACTACCAGCAATCTTCGTTGGTTCGAAAATCAAATAATTATCGTTATTCCCATGTATGAACAATAATTTAATACTGTTATAAAAAATAGCGTATTAATAAAGCATTTTGGGCTTAAACTATTATAACTCAATATTCGTTAATTCCATGCACGTACTCAATTATTATTTATAAACAATTCTGTACAATGCCATAATCTTTACATAATCAATTTCTACATAATAAAACTGTTCGTGCACTTACCGATTGAATCTTCTGAAAATAGCAACCAACAAGACTAGCCTAAACCTATCATCCTAAATTGACGAGTGGGCCGAGTGAGCTACGATGTTCCAACAAGCAGATGTCAACTCCGTCCTGTTCAACTAACACGTAATGGGCCGGCCGGTATTGGACACGACTAGAGAATGACTATTCACCTATTCACCTGCCCTCTGATGGTAGAGAGATGAACTACTCTCATAACATCAGGTGATTGAGGATATGGTTTTGGAAGTCGGATGGAGCCCTGCCAACAAATGGTCTACGTGATCATCCAAAGCTTCGAGAAGGCCGTATTGACGTCACCGACCGTGTGTTCAATTCTCCCACCTTGATTCTATTGCGACGAAACCCACTATATATTGTGATGTGCGTGTATACTAAAATTACTATTTGATTTTAACGCTTGACCGAGGAACATTGTCCTGGACCTAGACAATGTCAGGATAAAACATTTATATATTATATCTTCATCGGAATCTTAACTATGGTGATTTATTTATTGTACTCTGATTTAAAATTAACTCTTAGTGTCAGCCATGTTAGATATTGTAATTTTTCTATTATATAAATTTATTGATTATTACTTGATCTTTAAATTTGAAATGAGGCTCTATATTTTGTCTGTCGCCACTGGGGTGCTAGAGTCTTTTCGAGTGTTAAATCTTTTATATAGCCACAATTGTTAATAGACTTGGAGTTGGACGAGTTAAATGTAAATTGTTTTGGAATTGTGGCTACTAGTAATTATTTTGTAAGCATTAAGGTAGCGTTTCTTATTTGCATTTTGAAATATAGTTTAATGTAAAGTAATTTTCTGATAATTTTGATTAGTTATGAAATTAATTAACTTTAGTATTTTTTTAATCTTTTTCTATGGTTTGATTATTATATGATATTTTCATTCATATTTACTAGTAGGGTTATTGTTTTCATTTTCTATTTAATATTGTGTCAGGATCGGATAGTCCCGGGGGAGTTTGACTAAAGTCTGTTGGTCAAACTCTCGCGTAATTTAAAGTTTCTTATAGAAAGTTAACATGTAAAGTTAACGTTTTTTTAAGTCTTTATTCTTAGGTATGAAAAATACACTTTGGTAACATTTTGAAGGTGCCCATTAGGCCCTTATTTATTCCTTATGTATTATCCTGATGGATATTAATATTTTTTATTTATTGTACTAAATTAAACGTTACGGGTTGTTCTGTCTCTTCAAGACTGACCCATTTGAATATTGGATATATTACGAGTTTTATAAATCTTTCTTAATTTATCTGCGCAATTTAAGATATGAAGTTATTATCTATTGGTTTGGTTTTCAACATAATTATCTCAGTTTGATTAATGAGACCATGTAAAGTTTTCTGCTCTAATGTTATTGATTTGAATAAACCGTTCATATTGTTGCTTTTAAATATTGCTAATAATTTCCCTTGTAACTCGTTCCATAGCTTACTCCCACTCCCTTTTATATTATTAATGGTCGTAAACAAAAGGTGACAAAGTGGGGTGTAACAAGTTTAATCATCAAAAAACAGCGCCTCTTTTTAATTCGTGTGTAGAGATGCCTCCATCACAGGGCTCTACAGACAATAGCAATTCTGAGTGGTTACGTATTGTAACTAAACTGCAATTGTATTTAATATAAATAAATGAACCTGTACAAACTGCAGACGATGTCTGCTATATCTCTATCTCATGTTCTCTGACCATATGGGTAATATTATATAAAATATATTAAGTTACATTACGAGCATTTTCCTAAACTTACATTAGGATTAATTCTGTCAGCCCTTTTTACAAGCTACTAATCTAAGATTTTGGATATGAAGAACAGATTTGGATTTTAGGCTGAGATATTTCACCAGAAAAGCAGGGCCCGATGACTTAATTCTACCATGCAATTGCAGAAAATATTGTATGCCATTTAGTTGCACTTGTAAAAAAACTTTACTCTATTGCACTATATGCTTGTTTTGCCAAAGATTGTAAAAATATATTAGTTTGTTTCTCATTTGATTGATGGTTATCATAAGAATCCTTTTTATTGAATAATGTGTATGGATTAGATTCTCTTACATATTTACTGAACAATCTATTCACTCATTCACTATCATACAGAGCTATTGTTTTCATTATTTCAAATGAAAATCAAATGCTTCAGTGAGAAATACTTTGGCCCACAGCAACCGGTGGCAAGATTATGATTGTTTTAATATTCCCAACATGTAAGATAATTAAATGACTGAATGATGTGTGTTAGAAATGGTTTTGGAAATGTTTATTTAAGTGATAACATATTTAGTGAAGAAATAAGTAATTCCACATGAAGGTGAAACATTAAATTTTTTATTAAGCATAATGATTTTTGAATTTTTACAAGATAATGAAAGGAGAGATCAAAAAAGTATAGCAACAAAATTTAAATACTATTTTATGATCTTCCTGGTAAAGTTTTTTCTTTTAAATCGGATGATTGGTTACTGAAATAATGACTTCAATGGCACCTAGGCCGTGTTAGCCCAAGGGAGGACCAACCACAAGAGTTGGTGCAAACCTGTGTGTTTACATTGTTTAAGGTGTCATGAATACGAATCCAAAGAGAAAATGCTCTTGAAAGTTTTTGCATACTCATGTGCTACTATGGCCTCGTCTATTATGAATCATTGGTGTGTACAACCAACACACCCTTCTTCTCTTGGTCAACTAGCAGTCCCTCTTACTGCCTCACACAACTAAGTCGGAAAGATAAGGAATGTTTTCTAGGAATCCTTATACTAAGGGGTTCAAACTTAGTACAGTAGCCCCGTGGCTTCTTTGGTGCTGACTGACAGATCACGGCTGACTTCTGACAGTCAACATTTAGGTATATACCTAAAGTTTGACCGTCGTAAGTGACCGCTGCTAAACACATGTTTTTGCAGATCATATGGTTCGGCGTAGGGATACATAATTTGGTCTAGTAACTTTTCAAAGCTTTTATCTGGCATTCAGCACCAAAGAAGCCATGCAGCTACTGTAGTTTTGTTTTAAAGTAACTCAAGTACAGATTTAAAACACAGGTCCGGCCTCCACAAAAGTCCAGGCTCAACTGGCGCTTTGGTAGCCAATGCAGGTATATTTCAGTATTTTTGTGAGGGAAGAGTTTCATTTTTACCTGTTGAGAAATAAATTAGACCTATGATGAATTTATCACGTGCACGATTCACCTTAACGTCAAGCACGTCTAATCTCTCTTTCCACTGTCAGGGGTATTCAGTTTGACCTCCCCCCCCCCCC
>CABEEJ010006618.1:0-19403 GCA_901482245.1 Timema douglasi | reverse complement strand
CCATAGTCCCGCTCCCCCCATCCTCCAAAAGAAAATTTGAGTACATTTAATCCATATTAACGCTATATATTTTTTGTTGTTGTCTTATTGCCCGTTCGAGCTATTTGCATAAAATATACTAATTATAATTCACTAAGGGGTCATCTCGGGTAGGCGAGGAATTTCCGCGCAGACCTTGAGCTCACAAAATATTTAATTTTATGATGCGTTATTTCAAAATTTGATTCACTTCAAAATAATTTCGAAAGATTCCAGGAGGACTCCCAACCCTTTAGTTTGAGTTTGATTAATATAAACAATAAGTTAAAATACATCATATGAGAACTTTCATTGAAATAAGGAGTTTCATAGTTTTCTTTCCCTTCTTTCTTATTGACATGGCAAAGGGTGGTTGTAGGTGAAGGGCTAAAATAAGTATAAGCTCAGACAGAACTGAGACGTAGTTCCATAAAAAAGCAAAGTGCTTTGTATTTTATGTTGTGTGGCCTGACAGCGATTGATACCTTCTCAGTGACCAAGGCGGCTCCCTTAAGGATGAGAAAGTTTTAACTTAGATGAATTAATTATGAATTTTCGTGGAGTAAAAGTGGAAATATATATAGGATATTTTAATTACATTATACTCATAAGGTATAAAAATTACTCTAACAGTGTAGGGATGAAGAAGATCGTACTTTAGAGGTAATCTACCCGCATTTGCGTAGAAGGAGAGTTAAAAATTTAGGAAATACCACCCTTTGTAAACCCGATCTGGATTCGAACCCCAATCTCTTTGTCTTTAGCAGGCCAGTCCAAACACGAGAGGGATTCCTTGGCCTTTTGTGAATATACACACTCTTTGCACCGACCGGTACTCGAACCCCAATCTCCCTGTCATCGTTAGTACAGTCTGTTGCAAGAGCTACGGCTTGGAACGTTTCATTATTAAGTAACCTGCCCCGAGGTGTAGTGGTCAGTGCACATAACTACGAGTCTAAGGGTCCAGGGTTCGATCCCTGGCTTGGAACGTTTCATTATTAAGTAATCTGCCCCATGGTGTAGTGGTCAGAGCACCTAGTTATGAGTCTAGGGGTCCCGGGTTTGATTCTCAGCTGGCACCTTGGGTAATTTGTTCCGAAAGGTGAATTACCCCAACGGTTACCAGGGTTTTGTTAGTTAGCCTTAAGTTAGGTTTTTAAGTTTTTCCACTGGTTCCACACGCTCATACTCACTATCACCATCACCTCATATCATCGGGACATTGAAAGAGCCTCCATGGGAAGGATGTATGATTAGTACATTCAGCCATCACCTGGACAACGGTACTTTAGTACTGGCTAATATTTCTACTACATTGTTGTAGCCCAGACACGCATTATTATATTAATATACCACTGGAGTGTGTCACAATGGAATTCATATACGGTTAGTCCAATGTGTGGTAAGATGCGTTGCAAATATTGTCCAGTGTTAGAACATTCGACTGAAGTGGATTCAGTATTATATGTATTTTAAAAATAAAATTAGCCTTTTTAGAAAAGAAAACACAAAAAAAAAATGCATTTAAATATTTAGTATATTATTTTATAGATTATTATTAATTTAAACTCTTGATAAAAACTATGGTGTCACCTGCTTGTATTCTAAGTTTTACCTTTAAGTCTCAACAGTGGTTAGGTAAAACGCAATCTTGTATCTACAGTGCCTGTTTATTTCTGAAACATTTTCCAAAAAAACCCCTCGAGATCTACTGCCAAAGTTAGCAGAAAAAGAGAAAACTGTTGTTTTTCTTCCAGTCTAAACTTTTCAAGTAAATTATGGTAGACAGCAAAGCCAGCCAGGCCTTTCCAAAGAAAGTCCCACTTTCTTGTCAAGCATTTTCTATTCATCTTCTCTAAGATATAAAATACGAGTGTTGATGATTCATTTCATTCCCAGATACCTTGGCAATACTTTTAAAACTATATGTCTCATTTATTAAGTACAAAAGTTATATATTTATAATTTATTTTGTAAATCTAAGAACGTACAAGGATTTCCTCAAACAATAACCTAATACAGAGTGTTAAGTTATTGGTCGAGCAAGGAATAAAAAAAACTAATCATACAGAGGTGAAAATACTCTTAAATGCCGTTCTCGTGTGTCTAAATCTCATTATGTGATCTTTGTGGATACCTACAAACTAAGACATTTTATTTTTAGAGATTTAAACAGTTTTTTGTAAGACATCAAGTACCATATATTAATAACGTCCACACATTCATCGACTCTTGCGAATTTTATAATAATTGCAGCCACATCTTTGGAAATTTTTAAAACCTGAAATGATAATCCTTGACGTAAATATTTTTATTAAAAATAAAATAAATATAACTCAATAAATTGCCGGTGAAAGAGATGGCCGTTTTCTGAATTTGTGCCTTTTAATTTGATTATTTTTGAAATTTGAAATCTTTGCGCACATCCCTGGTATTAATTATATAATCTTTCATTTAAAATATGTAAATTGTTTCTGAATCCATCCGGAAATCAATGTCAAAAGGATTAAATTCACGTTTTAAATATGTAGCTTGACAGATAAATAAACATGAAACAATATTGTAGAGATCTGGTGGAAATAGAAGGTTAGAAAATGTATATTAATTCTCGGTCTACATTGACAACAGTCTAATATAATATTATTTTTGTTAATAGCTCTTGATACTATCTATAAAATTTTGAAGTTGATGATCCTGTTGCTCTACGAGTGAATGTATGAAAATTGTTTTAGTAAATTGTAACGGTCATCTTATGTTTTTCCTACAGTAATTATTCTTTAGGAATTAAATTAGAAAAGAATGAATTGAAACCACCCCTGACCTTGGGCGAAAACGATGTGGAGGATATGAATTTATTGTGTTTTGTGTTTCAGTCAAGCCTGAACCTGAATACTTGTGCAAAGTAACGACACTCTAGACTATTAATATTGACATATGAAGTTTTCTTGCACTTTTCTAAGAAGGCTGTAAAATATACACTCTTAAAATTCAAAACTCCCAAAATACTGAATCCCGTCTCAAAAAATACTTGACCTTATAGGCCCTACGTTCTATTTGGACATTTCCAAGAGTGGGAGCAAAGTTTATTGCCATTTTGTGAGTTGCTGTCTAATTATTAACTAAAATATTTCGTTTTAAACTGTTAATAGTGGTAATAATGGATGTTAGGGCGCCTTTCCACTGCCTGATGATATTTTAAATATAAGTGTTCAGAAAGATCCAGCCAAGAAAGCTAGTCTTACTCAGGTATACTAGAACAGAAAGCAAAAATAACTGTTGATTTTTATTATTGGCACATATTAGTGATCTCGCGTGAAAATACTCACATATGTTATTACAAGCCAAATTAGCGTGGTCTAGTAATGGGGCATAGCCTCAAATTTTTCTTCCTACCATGTCTCAATACATATTCGATCTTTATGCATTATAATTAGGGTAGGAATTAATAGGGTATAAACTAGGGAAAAATTACCTCCATTTAAGTGAAAGAAGAGAGGGAAACCATTTTAAGAAAAAATACCCTCAGAAAACTCGGCCAGGACTCTAAACCAGACCTCCTCGCAACCGGAAACAACATAATTAACTTGATGTTTTAGTCAACGTGTTCACCGATACGCGTTCATCATAGCAGGCCTAACTCAACTCCCGGCTCGAGCGAGCTATGGGAGTAAAAGGGAAAAGAAAATACCAAGATATGCCAGAAATGTGTGCAGTACATTCGTGTTTGAATGATTTCTCGACATTTTCCGCGGTGAAGATGGGGGACAAAGCGATAAAGTTTCTTGTTAATAACTACAGCATGTCCCTATTGTGAAAGAATGAAGATTTGTGCACGATACTAATCTGTGAAGCCATTCTAAATTTGTCAAAAACTGCCATTTCACTGTAGTTTTTATCCAAATATCATTTAATGTTTCAACAATGCTCAGTAGTTGGGACTTCTATTAGCTCTCTCCATAGATGTTTATTCAGAAATAATCCAGATGCAATAATGTTGGTGTAAATTTACGTTTTCCAGCCGACTGTATCACAGAGTTGATTGGCATGTGATGTACATGGCAATCTTTAATAAGTATTATTTTATGTAAAATCGAAGGCTTTTTTTTTGGCCAACCAATCTACCAGTGTGCTAAATAGCATGTTAACTTGGTTGAAATGGAAATTGGTTTATCACTGAATCTATATTAGAACACTAAGTCAGTTTGTTGTTTTAATGATGCCAGGAAAATGGAATTAGAATGGTCATATTTATCGACACCACGTATATCAGAAGTATGACTTTGTTAACTGTGAAGGTATTATTGACTTTTAATGTTCATTCGTTGGATCATGTGGAGTTAACTCCCATTGTAACGTCAGAGAAAATATATAGTCTGTGGCCAGTCAGAAGTGTGGTTACACTAAACATAAGATGTCTGACTGTGTCATCGAGTACAATCAATCCATTTCCTCCACTGCTGAATACCAGGAAAGGATGAGGTTTTAAATCCATTTCCTCCACTGCTTGAATACCAGGAAAGGATGAGGTTTTAAGTCCATTTCCTCCACTGCTGAATACCAGGAAAGGATGAGGTTTTAAATCCATTTCCTCTCACCAGTTCATTCATTCTTATACACTTTAATTTTTCCGTCAATACATTTTATTCCTTGTTTGGCAAATCAGTTATCACTATCTATTTGGTTTTGGTTTTATCATCCCTTGTCCAAATTTTACATTCACAAATTAGAAATAATAGTTTATTTTAATATAAAAATTGACCCACGTATTGTTCATTAGGCTTTTGACGACGCTTATATTTATCAGTCTTGATTATTGAGTACAGGTTTTTTGAAGTTTTTTTTTTTGTTAAGTTGTTATACTGTCGGAGACATTCCCTGCTCTTGGCTGTCACTCTGGCCCGTTATTAGTTCTCAATGAGGCTATCTTTTTTTGCGTAGTTAATCAAAGGATCCCTAAGGGAAGCGTGGTTCCAGAATTCTATGAGAATGTCTTCATAACAGTGTAGGCAGCGCTAGAACCAATAGGATCTCTTTGATAAGGGCCAAGGATCAGCGTGGGGAACAGGAGGGAATATTTGGTGGAGGAAAATGGAGGAAATTAAGGAGAAGGGGGAGGATGAGTCAAACAATAAGGTGAGGAGTTTCTGGTAGTTGAGGAATCTAAAGTCGGAATATTAGAAGTGTTGGTAAGGCTGGACGTTGGAACTGAAAGGTCTTGACTGAAAGTTTTCTGAAACGAGGGAGGAGTGGTGACCTCGAGGGTGTGGGTTGCTGAGAATGTAAAAGAGGAAATGTTCGCGGATGTCTCTGCTTGAAATTCACACTTTACTGAAGACCACGCGTTGAGCATAGCGGATACGTCTGGTTTCATTTGCGGCCACGAGGAGTAACTATTTGTATTAAGGGTTGCGGATAGGTCTGGTTTTCCCTTACTGCCACGAGGAGGAACTATTTGTCTCAAGGGTTGCGGATAGGTCTGGTTTCCCTTACTGCCACGAGGAGGAACTATTTTTCTCAAGGGTTGCGGATAGGTCTGGTTTCCCTTACTGCCACGAGGAGGAACTATTTGTATCAAGGGTTGCGGATACATCTGGTTCCCTTTGCGGATTAACTATCTGACTAATGGGTTGCGGGTGGTGGTGGAGAGGGGGAGATGTAGAGAGGCAGTGAGGGTGAAGAGGGGCAGGGAGGATGATGAATTGGTTGGTGAGAGAGGGAGAGAAGTGGTGAGGGGAGTGGCTACCTGCATGGGTTATGGTTTTTAAATTATACTGGTAAAACCCACTTTGATCAATACTCATTCAAAATCAATACTGTTTAAAATTCCAAATGACATTTAATTGTAAGAGAACATTAAATACACACGTATTCTCCATAGGGAGCTGCAGATTGCTAGGACCCATGACGTCACTACAAGCGGAGTTGCTACATTTAACACTGGCCTAACGTGGCGCTAGTCAGCGGCACAAGCTCAAGTTACTGACTTGCAACTAGCAACTGGCAACTATCTTACAACTATCTCCATGCAACACGCTAATATCCGCTAGTAGGTTCTGTGGCCAGAAAACTCTCCCCGTGTGACAAGCTACTAGCCACTAGTAGGTTCTGTAGCTAGAAAACTATCCCCGTTACAAGATACTAGCCACTAGTAGGCTCTGCGGCCAGAAAACTATCCCCTGTGTGACAAGCTACTAGCCGCTAGTAATTTCTGCGGCCAGAAAACTATCTCCGTTACAAGCTACTAGCCACTAGTAGGTTCTGTGGTCAGAAAACTATCCCCGTTACAAGATACTAGCCACTACTAAGTTCTGTGGCCAGAAAACTCTCCCCGGGTGACAAGCTACTAGCCACTAGTAGGTTCTGTGGCCAGAAAACTCTCCCCGTGTGACAAGCTACTAGCCACTAGTAGGTTCTGTGGCCAGAAAACTATTTCCGTGGGACAAACTACTAGCCACTAGTAGGTTCTGTGTCCAGAAAACTCTCCCCGTGTTACAAGCTACTAGCCACTAGTAGGTTCTGTGGTCAGAAAACTATCTCCGTTACAAGATACTAGCCACTAGTAGGCTCTGCAGCCAGAAAACTATCCCCGTGTGACAAGCTACTAGCCGCTAGTAATTTCTGCGGCCAGAAAACTATCTCCGTTACAAGCTACTAGCCACTAGTAGGTTCTGTGGCCAGAAAACTATCCCCGTTACAAGATACTAGCCACTACTAGGTTCTGTGGCCAGAAAACTCTCCCCGTGTGACAAGCTACTAGCCACTAGTAGGTTCTGTGGCCAGAAAACTATCTCCGTGGGACAAACTACTAGCCACTAGTAGGTTCTGTGTCCAGAAAACTATCCCCGTGTGAAACAGGTTTTGGAGCGAGCTACCACCGATGTGTGTCAATGGGCTAATAATTTAGTTTCACTCCAGTGAACGTTTCAAAAAATCTTATTTGGTTCTTAAAATACAACTGCTCCTTACATTTTAAAACCTATGTGTTTCTAGACCGGGACTAAGTTACTGCCATTTAAAATAGGTCTGTTCGAACTATAAAACCAACACACAGACACACTAAAACTCACACATGAACACGGAGAGTCACTTGTTCTGTAGACTGTCACAGTTTTTTTTTATTCTTACGGGGAATTGTTTTCTTTTACAGCCCCTAACACACACGTACTTTGCGACATTCGCTCCTGAATATGCTGAGAGGGAGAGTGGTCTTAGTCCAAAGTAACACGGTTACTCTACATTTGCTTGAGTTTCTATTGGATATTAAAAAAAAGTTCAGCCTATATTTACATTTTCATAGAAAAAGCATTTTATGAAATACATATATATTTTTAGCAGCCTAAATTGTTAAAATGCATTATTATTTTTTATTGTATTTTCTTAAAAAACTTGGGAAAAAATTGTAACATACATGCATGAAATAGTAGGAATTAAAATAATGTTTTGAAAGAGTTTAATTAGCCTGTTAAATTAATATATAACTCAGTTATATAAATAAATAATATAGCTATATATAAGTACGTAAATATATTACAATCAGTAAACTCTTGCGAGACTTTCGCACATTCAACCTGACCCCCTACCCCCAAAAAGGTTTAGTCTTTAATTGGGTTGTTGGAATTAAATACTCAGCGAGTTGTATACACACAATAGCAAATAAAGTTTAATTTCGGTAGTTGATACAAAAATATTTGTTAGATTTTTTTAAACTTCAATTTTAAACAATGTGTTTTAACGTAAACTGAGTATGCAATGTCAGACGTCGGTAAGAAATCCTTCCCACTGATACCTTAATCATCGTTGTTGGCTTTGTATTAGTTGAGAAATATTGATGTTGATAGCATAAATAATATATAGGATTCTGCGCTGTAAATAGCCACACATACTACTATACATTTAGTTTTATAAGATAATAGTTCGGTGACCTGGCGGTCCAGGGGTAAGGTGTCAGACTTCTATGCTGGCGGCCGGGGTTCAATCTTCGGTCCCTGCACAGATTTATCTGATTACCAAACCCTTCCTTCACCTCTGACAAGACATCTTGTGAATGTGGGGAATGCCAGGCCTCCACCGTGGTTCGGATTCCACGTTAAACTGTAGGTCCTCCATTTCATCTCACAATCACCTACCATTGCACATTAGCGTAAGTGCGTATAACCCGAACGGTTAGTAACACGCGGTGCTAATAATAATAATAATAATAATAATAATAATAATAATAATAATAATAATAATAAGATCATATATTACGCATAAATAAACTCATATAGCCTACATACATATGTATATATATTTATACATAATATACATATTTGTAAGTTTATATATATACTTAATATTTAGGGTCTACATATATACTATATTTATAGTACTATAATATATATATATCTTATTTATATGCCTATAATATATATATTTGTATATTTTATGTATATTATGTCTATGCATGTATATTTATAATATACATGCATAATTGTCCGACACCTTAGCTCAGTCGATAGTGCCTGTCTACTAAACTAAGTGTCTTGGGTTCGATTCCCGGCATGGCCGAAAACTTTATAATTGGTGACATGTGGGTCTACACTTTGACAGTATTGAATTAACGGCTGGGGACTGGATATTGTGGTTGACCTAGTCTTAAGATATATTTTAAGGCATATGAAACCATTACAAACATAGCAAGCCAGTAGTGAAAAATATATGGATTGAATAAAAAACTGACTCAGACCACAAGCTGGAAAGAGTAATGAATGTGAAGTAAATATGTATGAATATATACGTGGCTACACACACACACATATATATATATATATATGCATATATAGCCATATACGTATACATGTATAAATGCATATACACACTCATGGGCTCATGGGAGCGTAAGAAAGACTAAATAACATAAAAGTGGTCAGGCAACTGCTTTTAGGTATCAAGTGGTTGTAATTATTATTATGGTTGCAGGTTAGTTGCGACCGCACATTTTTAAAGCCTCGTATGATTTGCCGACCGGGTTGTTGATTGTTGTTAGTGTACATATAGTTGTCAGTGATTAGTTCCCTCCCCCTCTATCCTAGCCATCAAACTACAAATCTTGATTTAGGTTTCATTCTGTACCAATTGTTTTCAGCAATGGAGATCATCACAAGTGAAAGATCGAAATCATATATCATTTACGAGGGCTACAAATTTCATTTTCATAAAACGTTGAAGAATGGTGTGCAAAGTTGGCCATGCTTTAAGAAGTTATGAAAGGGTTTTTTAGAGCTATCTTCAACAAATAGTATAAGTGAAAGTGACACTGGTCATAATCATGAAAAATTTGACGGAAAAATCTTTAATAATTGACAAAAACTGAGTAATACTCTTAAAAGAAAAAAAGCTGTAGAAAGTGTTTCTTCCAAGCTGGCAAAACTTATTCGTATGGAATTGTAGCAAGGGGATATCCCTACCTTTACCAACAGTGATGTGATACTCGTTGGGCATAATATGAATCGTGATAATTCATATGTGCATTCCTCGTTACCAAGTTGCGTTTAGGACACGCATGCTGCTTTAAATCCTATGAACATCAAACCTAATACTGGTGAACAATTTGTGCTTGTGAATGATGAAGCTACCTCTACAATTGTGTTTTCCACGCAAAAAAATTTGAAAGTGTTATGTGAAGTACAGACAATTTATGTGGATGGGGTATTCAAAAGCCATCCTCAGTACTCTTTAATATTTATGGTTTCAAAAATTATGTTTGTATACTTTTTGTTGTGCTGCCCAACAGATGTAAAACCACGCATACTTCTGCATTTCTATCGGTGCTACGTCATCTCCAGTCAAAGTTTTTATAGATATGAATCAGCAATCCACATTGCAGTAGAGGAATTCTGGCCTGATACAGAAGTAAGAGGCTGTCGGTTTCCCCTTGGACAAATTTGGTGGAGGAATATTGAAACTTTAGGCCACAGTAAAGCCTACAACGCTCATCCCATCACTCCCAAGATTATTTTTTGAAAAACTAATTTGGACTGCCTTTTATAAACTTATATGATGTCATTGACTGCTTTACTGATGACTTTATGGTGTTACCCCCATCAGAAGATGCAAGGATTATGCAGTTCACTGAATACATCTATGAATACTACATTTCATCTGAGACAATCTTACCTCCCTAGAATTTGAATCCCGTTTTCTACCATTTGCAATCAAACCACTAATAGCTGCGATAGTTTCCATTCCAAATTGAAGTTTGTTAACAGTGGCCATTCCAGAATCTACAACCTCTAAGACGAATTACTTGATGTTCAAACCGATACGTACGTCAGATGCAGGAGTAGGGATTTAAGTATAAAGAAGCATTCATTAGGGAACAAATGGCAAATCTTGAGAAAAAAAGAAAAAGAGTGGTGTGACTTCGTAAAAAAAAATTTAGCAATTTTTTTTTTTGCCAAAACCATTGAACGACAAGAATCGAGGAAGTTTAGATATTACGAATGATGTAGACATGAAACGATGTTAACTTACATCTGAAATTTAAGACGGAACGATAGAAAGCACGCCGCTCATTGGGTGTATGCAACTCATACCTCTCTCTCAGGCGAGTGGGCGGCAATTCGTACGTGTTGCTCATAAAGCCGGGCAGCAACTCGTACGAAATTTCAAGATAGGTTGCAACTCATCTACTCAGGTAATTATAGCCTAGCTCTGTGCTAAAATAAATGATATTTCTCACTGTTTGGGCTACATGCATGCAATAATTACGCTAACGAAAACAGACTGAGGAAAGTAGAGAGCTTAATATTAAATATACTGTTACTAGCATTTTCCTATAGAGAGGGAAAACAAATTCTCAGTAAACTTGACCCAAATTTGAACTCTGATCCCCCCGCTTTCATAAAACCAGCCCAACAGGAGAGTGACTCATTAGACCACCCGACCATAGCTACGTGTTACATTATAATAACATTATACACAATAGTTACTATTAAATTAAGCTATAGATTACAATCCGGACACGGGGATTGAACCCGGAGCCGTATCCAAGGCCATCTTTCTCTAGTTGAAGATGTATTGAGTCTAAATGTGGTAGCCCAGGTTCGATTCCCGTGTATAGGTTGTCATTTTTCACTCAATCAATTATATAAGTTTGTAATAGGGCCTACACATAAATTAATAATAATAATCATATAAAATATTAATTAATTACAAAAATAAACTTATACTGTAATAAAAAACTAAATGTGATAGATCTTATTTTTAAAACAGAACATTTTAATATGATCATTGAAGTAACGACTATTCATCATTCTTCTTCTTCTGTAAACGTTCAGGACAAGACAAACAACAAATAGAGGAGATGCGGGCAATACGGAATACCATTGTTTCTCATATTTTAAGTGTCACTATCTATCGTCAACTTTTCAACTATCACAGAAAACAATTTCAAACAGCTAGTGACGCCTTCACTTTGACAGATCAACGGATGATTTTGTGAGAGACGATTTTTTGTTTGGGCTGTCACAAAAACTTTTGAAGTCTAGTTTTTATCATGATATATTTATTTACTCTACTGTTCTTATTAATTCTAATCACATCATTAGGTTAAGGCTCAACTCATGCTTATCTTTGAGTTAAATATTATTTTACTGTAATTTTTTTTATAACCTAACAAAATATTGTTTTCCAAAATGGTGAGTCGGGCACTAAGGAATACTACTATTCCATAATGCCCGAACATTTTTTAAAAGTATTTGACAAGAAATTTATTTTGTCAAAGTAAACTTAAACATGTTTCCTAACACCTAAGATATTTATTAAGAGAACAATGCAACTTGATACAATATTTTAGTCTAATATATTTTAATAATTCATTATTAATACTGGATGACCTGGTGGTCTAGGGGTAAGGTGTCAGACTTCTGTGTTGGGGGTCCGGGGTTCAATCCTCGGTCCCGGCAAAGATTTATCTGATTACCAAACCCTTCCTTCACCTCTGACAAGACATCTTGTGAATGTGAGGAGTGCCAGGTCTCCACCGTGGTTCGGATTCCACGTTAAACTGTAGGTCCTTCATTTCATCTCGCAATAACCCTACCATTACACATTAGCGTAAGTGCGTATAACCCGAACGGGTAGTAAGACGCGGTGCTAATAATAATAATAATTATTAGTACTGATTTTTTTTTATATAATAATGTATTACTTCAATGATTCGTTATTATTACTATTTTATTGTTTTAGACATTATATCTGCATGTAATTTTACCACTTTTTATAAAACATTTGTTAGTTTCGGTAAATATAATTATTTTTTATGTATAAAATGTGTAGTATTACATATTGCCCTCCCTATTCCATACTGCCCTAACTTGTCTCACATCTCGTTTAAGTGCTCCTACAGGGCATTAAAAGTTATTAGCTTTGCTTTAAACACTAAAAATAGTTAAAACATATTAATTATAAGTTTAATATGAAACTAAGGACAAAATGTGAAAATACGCTTTGATATTATTGAAAAAATAAATATTATTCCACGCTAGCCGCTCTTCCTCTACGTATATGGTAATTAATCTATTATTCCAGTAGTACACAGCTACTATCCCGACTATCTGTAAGAATTCTGATCGGGAGGCCCAGCCAAGTGCACAGTGTTAATCTAATATATCTGGTGACGGGGAGGTCTTAATACCTGTTAAGGCTATAAGCATATCTGATAATTACGCTAATGGGGTAGGAGTGAGGAAGGAAGCATGTCAGAGGTAATCTACCCACATTTGTGAGAGAGGAGTGTAGGAAAGTATTTAGGAAAAAATCCCCCACATTAGACCTTATCATCTCACAGTCTTCAGTAGACCAATCTAACACGAGAGTGACATTCTAGTCCATCCGAGGCCACTGAAGCGGGTAGGTCGGGGTTTTAATTCATGTTAAGTGTCATGAGGTTTTTTCCCTAGATTGTTTTTCAGTCTCCCTCCTCGCCAGTGCTGATATATTTCCTATATATTATATATTCTCGTTCATACATTATTAGTGTAAATATGTAAATATGCGTGGGCCTATAGCCAGGAGGGGTATTTACACTGAGCTCAAATATAATGTAACATACCCCCAGCATTTCCCCCCAAAAGAAATGACAGACAGAGGTTGGCACAAGAGAGTTATAATTTATTGACAAGAAAACAAGATACAACTCAATGGGGGAGTGACACTTAGGAGTTATAGAGAGCCCGCAAGCCAGAAGGGCTGCGAGGCACAAGGGATACCACCGGGGCCTGAAGGGCCTTACAACAACAAAAGCAACAGGCGGCTCCTTGGAATCAGCCACCTTCAAAATGGCGTCTGCATAAAACGGCAACAAAAAACCCTAACAAATTGGTCTCCAGTTTACTAATAACACATAATACAAAAAAAGGGCCAATTGTCAATATGAGCCGAGAGACAATCCCTCCTCATGATTTTCAACATTGGGCGAGCCAACAGCTCACGCCCTAAATAATGGCACTAACCCTATGCTATTATTTGACATTTGTCTAAGTTTTAAATACACTTGAGAAAACCAAAAGTTTAAATGGCAAATAATACGTCCTTAGAGACGCAAGCCCTGGGTGGCCCGCGGTCCCACAATTAATTAATATATAAGGATATACACTAGAAAAATATATACAAAGAACTAACCTAACTCTATCACCTATCATGGCGTCCAAACAATCATGAACTTTGCCGCCGACTCGCGGTTCCACATTTCTCTAACCTTGGCAAAAACAAGGCGGCAAATATAAGTAGTCCTCACATTAAAGATTTCAAAATACCAGAGGAGACCAAACGTCTATAAAGAAAACCTAGCCATAAGGGCTGACGAAATGTATAGCTACAAAGTTCTTTGGTGATAGATATAAACTGAATTTTGAAAAGTAGAAGACTAAAGCCAAAATAGAATTTGGAACTAAGTGTCGAGCCTAAATAGGTTAGGCTGTTTACCCTCGAAAGCCCGGAGCGTAATCGGTCCTCTCTCCGGGCTCACGCCATTATATACAACCAGAGAAACCGTGTGCTCTCAGGGCAAGGAACAAACACAAGGGGGGGGGGGATATTCTAGAATAATCTCGATAGCCAATGAGCGAGGTAAGCGCATTGAAAAATAGTCCGTGGAAGTATTTTATCTGCATTGTGGCAGAACGACGCGCGCATACTTGTAGTCACTGTCTTCCACTTGGGCGGAGTGGTGGGGAAGGGGGAGCTCAACCACACGCCCGGCGATGAGGTAAGAAGCTCCGGTTCAGTCGAATGTTGATGTTGTGATGACGAGCGTCACCGGCGTGTATTGTAGTGGAGTCGGAAAGAGTCAAGTTGGGCCGCCCTGGTGAGAGTTATCATTTCTTCTATGTTAGGTTGTGACTAGGTTACAATAATCACTACATCAATTAACATTTCAAGAAATATCTATACAATTTTAATAACAATATTTGAAATGATAACGTATAAAGGAGATGGGAGATTTTAATATTATCTACTCACAGACATTGTTATTTATAGAGCTGTATAGTGACCATAGTAAAAACATTATCTGATAATTCAATAAAATATTAACACTACAAAAATCTATTCATAGACATACAATTTATATCAGTCAATAGCGTGCCTATGCACTGATCTATGGGTACCGGGTTTGATTCCCACATCACCGATTTTTCTTAATAATAGTGTAATTTATGTTCACCCGTTCACAATGATGAATTAATGGTTGAGAGACTGGTTGTTGTATCTGTTCTAGATTTAAGTTAGTTTATATGTCGTGTGCTGATAAAAGCAGTTAGTTCATAAAGTTCATGTTAAATACCGCAAATGAATAAAATAAGTCTTCATAGTCCAAGCCATGTGTTTTGCCGCTAACAATTTTGACAGTTACTGTAAATTTAGATAAATTTAGATAAAAATAAATAAAAGCTGACCTTAGACATAATTGCTTGTTTGTTTGCTGTATTGTTGGGGTGATAGCTATTAGCAACATTTACTAGTTCATTATGAGGCACACACAACAACCAAACCCAAACTAGTTGATTTGAAATTTTATTTTAAATGTAGAAAATACAATTTACTAAATTTGAACATTTAATCTTGTCCATAATCCAGCCCAGACCCATAAGAATACTAGACCTTTTTATATAGTGTATATTCATCATTTTAATCTAGCACCACGGTATTCTAATATGTACTAATTACTGTGCTATGAGCGATGAAGGTTTAATTTATAGAAAGTGTACCCGCATTTACGCGAAGAGATAGAGTTAAACACATTTTTTTTAAACACCCTCAGAACACACAAACGGGATTATAGCCTCGTTATCCCTGTCATCAGCAATTCCATCTTTTTTTAGAGTGACACCTTAATCCATCCAACCAACGAAGTGGGTCTATTAATATACTTACTATTATTATTACTATAACTATTATATGAAAAACTAATCTTGAGGCTTTAATGATCTTAATTACAGATATGAACCGTATATTAATTATAACAGAATACATTGAAAAAAATGACACATCGAGATGGGAATCGAGCCTGGGACCTTTGAATTAGCCTGCCACTGCTTTACCAACAAGATATCTAGGGATCAGCCCTTCTACAAAACTTTTCTTAACTCATAGCCTTATGTAGAGTCTGTGATGGACGTATGGATATCATTGGGTACGAAGAGCTATCATTGACCTCACATCTACCGGCGACCCTGTTGTGGCTTCATACTGCAACTTATATATATAAATATATGCCACATGGGGAAAGTTACAGGTTTGTTCAATTTATATACATACATTCCTATGCATGTGTGTTTTAGATAATTTCCCAGAAGGCGACGATAGCTGGTATAAAAACCATAGATTACATTTAGTTTAGTTATACAATGAGAAAAATTGATGTAGGGAGTATGACAGTACATATATGGAATTTTTGTTTTTGTCTTGAATGCCATTATTTTTAGTTTACAAACGTAAGTTTTGTTGTGATTCCATTTCACGTCATTGTACTATTATATGCCAAGGAATGGGTATTAAACAGAATCCGTATAATGGAACAAAATCTGTGGCTACGTGAAACTTGTACGTAAGTCCAGTTACAAACCCTGTCTGTAATGGTGTGGCCGTGAGCTGACGTCACTGACCGCATCCCAGTTGGGAATGGATTTATTATTATTATTATTAGCACCACGTCTTACTACCCGTTCGGGTTATACGCACTTACGCTAAAGTGTAATGGTAGGGTGATTGTGATATGAAATGAAGGACCTCCAGTTTAACGTGGAATCCGAACCACGGTGGAGGCCTGGCATTCCCCACATTCACAAGATGTCTTGTTAGGGGTGAAGGAAGGGTTTGGTAATTAGATAAATTTGTGCCGGGACTTAGGAGGGAATCGTTACAGTAAAAATTGTGTAAAGCCCCTGAACAATGTTATATTTATATAATTTGAACTTGTCTTTTGGGGTGAGCCTATTGTTATTATAACAGTACAAGCATTCATCCCTTCCGATAAAGCATGGATTGAGTACCATGCCGTTTGGAGTAAAAACAGTACTTTCTTGGCTTTATTTCAACACACACGGGCTTGCAACATCAATCAATGAGCCATTTTCATTACAACTGTTAAAATTTATGACGTCACTACTGTGACAAGTTAAAAAATTCCACTCTCATACTGGAATCACATACTTTCGTTAAAACCATTGCGTGTCATGTAATAATCCCAGTCAGTAATTAAGATCAGCGTTAGCCAGTCAGGACTGGACGGTCATACGTAATTCCCTGTGTAAAACCATAACTTTGCTTCAGTGTATAGGTCTATATATGGTATATATATAATTTGATGAGCCCATTTACACTAATGAGAATTACGAGAAAATGGCTGATTTTGAAAGAATAAAATTTATTTTAAAGGTTAGTAGCGCAAGATGTCACAAAAATAGTAGCTTCTAATGTAAACCCGATTTGCCTAGAGATCTCTTTGTCCTTTATGCTGTGTGGGCAGTGGCTCATCTGTTTAACTATTATTTATTTACATAACCTGGCTTAAAATCCTGAGTTTTGAAGGTTTTTGTATCAGTAAATAAAATATTTCTGTTTGGTTAGAAATAATAACAACTCAATTCCTGTTTAAGGTGTAACAAATAGATTGAAAGGTGAGAAAAGGGTAATTTTTAAGTTATCATCATCACGTGAAGGTGAAAAGTTTACTTTTTGCTTAAAGATAAAGACCAAAAACTCAAAATTTATAAAATGTTGATAGCTTTTGACAAGTAAATCATTACTAGAAATATAAATGAAGTTTCATTCTATACACCTTTTACCAATACACATTTTTGATTACATTTTAACTCTATTAACTGCAGTCATAGCTGCATGATCCCCTAATATTTATATATGATACTCAATTATTTTCTAGCACATATTTAATAATTCGTTATAAATCAGGCAAATTTATTTAGAGTTAGGTGAGATATTAAGTTTTGAAATATATTTCAAAAACTCATTTGTTTAAAAGAAACAGATAATTATTAAATATATAATTATAATATAAATATATAATATAATTGATACGTCACACACAACAATTATTGTATTATATTACAATTACTGAAAAAAAAAAATTTATTATCAAAACTATTATCTGAGTAAAACCGCTTCGGTGGCCGCAAGGTCTAACGCACTATTCTCGCAGTAGACGAGACTGCCGAATACGGCGAGATCTAGGTTTAAATATTATTTAGCACCGCGTCTTACTACCCGTTCGGGATATGCGCTTTAAATACTAATTAATATAATGGATTAGGAATTGGGAAGGTTGTATTAGAAGAAGTGAACCCGCATCTGCGTGGAGGGAGAGTGGAAAACCATTTAGGAAAAACCACCCCAGTTCACCCGACCGAGATTCGAACCTCGATCTCCCCGTCCTCAGCAGTCGAGCTCAACACGACAAGTGCGTTAGCCAACTACGCCACCGAGGCGGGTTCTAGGATTGAATCATTGTCGAGTGAACTGAGGGGGAATTTTTTCCCTAAATGGTTGTACACTCTCCCTCCACGCCAATGCGGGTACACTTCTTCTAAATATTGCCTTCCTAATCCCTAAAACCACTAGCGTTAAGCATATTTTGTACACAAGCGTATAAACCGGGCCGGTAGTAAGGTGGCGTGCTAAGGAAATATATTGACAAAATAAAGAGTTTGTCTCTAATGATAAGCGTTGCGCGGTATCCATCGCACGCAGAGGTCTGCACTTCAAAGACGGAATATTACAATTTGACTAATTTTCTAAATTACCTAAAAACCTAGTTGTAAGGAATAAAATGAAGACATTTCTTTTCTGTTTGTTTGAAGCAAAAAAACACGTTGGCCATTACGCGGCTACCCTGGACAACGTCGGGTACTTCTGCTAGTATAAATCAAACATAATTAGCAATGAAAATAAATTGTATTATGTTAGTGGACTTAATGTCATGTCCTATTTATAATAAGTAAATATTTCAGAAGATTTTGTGAATTACAACTTTGCTTTAATTTCAGAGGCATTTTTACCGGTTTTATTAAATTTATAGATTTTAAATAATATTCTAGTACAGAGTTTTTCAACCTTTTTCCGGCCGTGGTCTCATTTTGAAATTATTTTCTCCTTGGTAGCCCCCCTGTCCTACCTGGAGAAAGGTAGCTATTACATTAAAAAAAGAACATGTTTTATTCATAATTTTTTTAATTCATACAAAATACAATCACATAAAAATTTTTACTTTAAGTAGACCTATTTCTAGGTCAATGTGACTTGTGGTTCATGACCAGAAATAAGCTTTTTTATATCGTGTTCGATTGCTGTGAGGAATAACTGAAGATCACCCGTGTCCCTTATGTTAAGGCGACTCCGCGTTTTGCTAAGTAACTAAGTCACACTACTGAAACCTTACTCTACCAAGTAAGAAGTAGGAAATTCCAAGAAAAACAATCTTTCTTTATCCAAAAGCTGTTGACACCTTTTAGGTATTCTACTCTTTAGCCAAAAATGGATGGTGTTTTTCTTGACTGAAAGTTAATTTGGCTGACATGTCACTCTGCAGCTCTATGAGCACTTCTTTCAAAGAAACATCAAAGTCAGCAATCTCAATGCATTTCTTAGACTCACTTCATAATCTGTGACAATAGTATCAGGATTAATTCCCAAAGAATACTTTATAAATTCAAAAAAACAGAGCATACGCTGCTGTGGTCTTCCGTGTCATGGTAACACAGACTTCGGCATATGTCTGAAACTAAAGTAATAAAATACAAATTTAGTGGCAGCCAAAATGTCTTAATAATTCACTTTTTTTTTACTAAGTAGTTTATTTGCGTTGACAGTGACGTAGCCAGGATTTCATT
>CABEEJ010006617.1:18938-38165 GCA_901482245.1 Timema douglasi | reverse complement strand
ATGCAAATGTGTAATCGGAACTGCATTCTATACTTACTCCCATTGGCATCCACAACAGGGGGGAGGAAGGGCCAACTTACTTGACTTCCTAAGAAACATTGTTTTAATTTTTATAGCGTTTGTACATATTCAGGTGAACACATTTCTAATAAAGTCCTCATATGTCAATTTAGACCCATGAAATAGTTTGATATTTGGTCTGTCAAGATCTAGAGCTAGAAAAGGATATTTCAAATACGACCCTTTAAATAGATATGTACTGGTTAATTTAGCTTTGGAAAGGAACTGATTCAACCACAGTAGTCTTATAAAGTTAGTCGTGTATTGAAGGTTATCATTGATTTGTGTAGTAATGTTTACACTGAAAGCCCTCAGGGCTCTGACGTAGGTTTATCAATTGGAGTTTATTTATCGTGTGGCACTTTTGATTAGGAGGGACTTTGATGACTAGTTTCAGTAATAGTTGTGTACACTATTAGATACTCTGTTGGCACATTTGATTAGGAGGGACCTTGATGACCAGATTCAGTCATATTTGTGTACACTATTAGATACTCTGTTGGCACAGACCATTTCTAGGGTACACCACAGAACGTTGTCCAGGGTACACCACGGGACGTTGTCCAGGGTACACCACGGGACGTTGTCCAGGTTACACCACAGAACGTTGTCCAGGGTACACCACAGAACGTTGTCCAGGGTACACCACGGGAGGTTGTCAACACGTCGTACCCAATAAGAGATGATGTTATGATGATTATTATTATGTTGTGGAGCCGGGGGGAGTCTTAACCTAACTTAATAATAGTTAACCAAACCCTGGTGACCGTTGGGTATATTCCCCTTAAGGGATAATCACCCAAGGTAGCAGCCAGGAATCAAACCTGGGACCCCCTGGGCTCGTAGTCCAGTGCACTGGCCACTACACCACGGAGACGGCTTACTGAGAGTTGAAACTCGATCGTAGTAATCACTTATGTCACCCAATTTGGGCCTTTGGTGGGGGTCAAGCACCTAGCTTTAGGAGTCACGCCGAGGAGCTTTCGGCCTTAGTTTCCCAACGGGGACCTTTTGGAGTGGGCCTTAAACGCTTTCCTGTAAGATAATAGCTATCGCCCCCCCCCAAGTGTGTGGTCAGTAGGGTGAGAACCTATCCCCCTGTCCCCTAGCGAGTTCCAACATAGACGTGACATTTCAAAATCAAGAAGCTGGGGAAATGGTTGCTGACTGGAAAGTGCTGGACGGAGTGACGATCAGTAACCATAATTTGATCACCTTTGAAATAGACGGTAGAAGGCAAGGGCAGATAAGCATGGAGATAAGGATAAGATACGACATAAGAAGGCAAACTGGGACAGGCTAAAGGGGCTGCTGGTGCTGCCGCCTGAGGTGGCTGAAGGAGGAAATGTCATTATCGCCGCCAAGGAGTTTACCAGGTCAGTTCAGAGAGCTAGGAGGGCATCCATCCCAAGGGTGAAGGATGCATTGAATATAAACAATCGACTATAGAACGAGCAACTTTAGTAGACTCCAAAAGGGGAGGAGGGTAGCATTAAGAAGATATAAGAGGTCTCTAGACCCTGCTAGCCGTGGATTGCTCCTCAATGAGTATATACGGAAAAAATAAGAGTTTGAATCCAACCTGATGACGGTGAAGAGAGAAATCTGGGAGCGATATATTAGGAGGAATTGAGAAGTAACGCATGGGGAATACCATTATAGAGAGCTACAAGAAAGGTAAGGCCCCCCCAAAAATTATTTCGACTCTAAGAAAGCTGGGGTTAGGGTCAGGACAGTCACCTAAAGGTCAGGATAACTCCATCCCATGAGATTCCATTTCCTTCCAAATCTTTATTCAGCACTAGCCCGTACCTGAGGCCAGACAATTTTCCAAACCATTATTAAACCTATTTCCACAAATAACAGTGTTCTTTTCATCTTGAAATGAAAGCAGTTCCCCGTTAAATTAATTCGCACAATATCTCTCAACATGTCTCCTGTCCAGACATTCAAGAATCTCATCATATATCAATCTATACGCATGTATGCGTATACGCCTTTGACAGCAATATGTTGCATCCATTCATGTTTCCTTAGATCACGATGTTAGCAGCAAAACATAAACCACGACGGGGAAAGGACGCGAAGGGATCTTTACAAGAAATATTGTTAGCAATGAGATTATAATATAGTTTGCAATAATCAATGTATGTTATTCTGCTCATCTGTAAAATGGTTTGGTTACACTCTTTAATAGAATTTTAAAATGTAGTTTTAATCATGAAATTTGTATCAACTTTTTTTTTATTGAGAGTAATTTATTGTTTATATCATTATGGGAAAATACACTAGTAAAACTTTAAAATTAGTTGCAGAACTAGCTGCACAATCCCTTATTTTAGTTGAAATTTGTTTGCTCAATCAAAAATCTCGAATAGCTGAAAAAATAGCAACACATAAATTTAGTGTTCTCTTTGAGAGCTATTTATGAAATGTGTGTGTTATTAGTAGGTCACTTATGGGATTAAACTGTTTACACTATATAGAAAATTAGAACATCAACTAACATCTGTTTTATATTTTATCTAATTAAAAACAAAATAATGAAAGTAATATATATTTATGAAATTTTAGAATATTTGTAATTAAAAAATTAATTATATGATTAATACACATATATTTTCTGTAATATTTTATGTAAAAAGATACAAATATAATACATTATTGTTTGTATTAAAATATACAAAGATTAGTATTCATTCTAATTGTCTGATCCTTACATTTGGACATTCCTAATAGGATAGAAAAGCTCTCAAATATCGAAGAAATAATAATTAGGGAAATTATATGGCAAACAGAGAAAATAATAAATTATATAATTTAAATTTTAGATTCCCGTGTGTTACTTTACGGGTTTTAAACAATTTACAATATTGTACAAGTTAACAAGAGGAGTAAGGGATATAAAATTTGCCATTCCCTTAAAGAGAGGCTGCAAAATCAATATAGATTATTCCACTGAATGTAATCAGCTGTGTTTTTAATCACTTACTATTAAATAAGAGTCTATATTTTTTGTTCTGAGCTAACTATAATGTAAACAATAAACATAAACCTTAAGGATTAATTTCTGTAAGATTATTTAATAATGATTTTGTTTCCTTAAAATATTTAGAAACTCTCGCAATAAACAAATTGATTATGCATTTGAAAAGTGTGTCTGTGTTGTAATACTATCGGAATAAAAGCGCCGCGTTTTGGGCTTCAATAATAAAAACTATGTGATCAATCACCCCGCTTCGAGCGTCGATTGATACACTGCGGATTAATTCCCTGTTTATTGCTGTGATGATTTTAGGTTGTCTAAAGCCCCGTGATCGAGCGCCTATCATCACTGTACAGAAAAGATACCGTTTAATCAGCTGTCTATAGCTCCGTGTTCGAGCACTAATTAAATCGGTATTAATATTATTAAAGAAATAGAAATGTTGATGTCTGTTATTTCACACACGGTTTATTTATATTACACCAGTAAATTACTTGCACATATTTAAATTAAATGTTTTATACCACTGCACACTTGTGATATTGATGTGATTTATTTTATGATGTGTTAGACTGTGACTGACTCGTGCGTGAGCGGGATCTCGGTGTAGATGTGAGATGCCGGAGATCATCCTCATCCTCATAAACATACGCACAATGGTTTATATATGACAATCCCCTTGCATTTTCTTCCCTGGTCAACAATGTAAATACTAACCAATAGACAGAGTCCTGGCGACACGTTTTGTGAAGGCTAACTTCTTATTGGTATAAAGAAATGGCGTGCTCGGCCAAATACTATGAACTTGTTCCCTTTAACAAGAAGCAACGCAGTTGCTCTTTTACCAGGAAAGATGGTATAAAAAATATACCTTAGGGTGAGATACTTTTCACATATTTTCTGGGAATCGCATGTTTCTTCATGGATGAATCTTAAAAGGATACTCTACCTATATTACTTTAAAGAAAAATTACCTTCATCCATGACTTTTTACATAATTTAGATTAATACAAATCAATATCATTACAATGTGAGATGTTATTTATATCACGTCTACACTAATATTAAAATTAAGTCCGTTACCAACATTACCGTGGTACCGTTTACAAAGATAATGTCATATTTTTTGGTGGAACAACTTTCAAAATGAGGGGAAAAAACTGTACGGAAATCCTCACGGACTTTCTCACGCCATTGTTTAAAATGAAGAAATTTACACAAACCTCGTAATATATATGAAACGAAACAATACACAGTAGCAAACCTGAGAAAAATTTGGGCTTTACTTACATAAAACACTTGGTGAATCCCGCTTCTAAATTTTATGATTTTAATTTTAGAGAATTAAAGTCCTCATTTGTATATTTTGACCAATAAAAAAGATCGATATTGTGTCCACAAGTGTCAACGCCTCGTATTAATTTCGACTTCCGGTTAAAATTTCGACATTTTACCAAGGTTACACATATAATTGTTATCGCATTACTATCAAATTCCGCATTTATAAATGTTTACTAATAAAAAAGGTAAATATTGACTATTGAGTCTAAAATGATAGCGCTAGATAATTGCTGTACAAAATTTCCCTCGGAGGTTGAAATAAAGATAACATACAATTTTTTACAGACTTTATTGTTTCTTACTCTATGGAATTTGAGAGTTTTTGCGTTAAGAAATAAGTAGGTAATACCTCTGGACAAATCTGACCAAATTGTATTAATATATTTGCCAATATCATAGAAACTATTAGTTTTATAAATATATATTTCAATTAAAAACTTTTAGTTTTTATAGTAAAGTACTATAATTTTGCAATAATAAGTTATTTAGTAATTTTGGAGATATGGAAATTTCCGCTTCTGTAAGGAAAATTAAAAGTCATTTTCATGGGAAAATTGGACTATTAATTTTATTAATAAACTTAATTAAAGCATATATAAGAATTTCAATCAAAAACTTTAAAGAAGATTTTTGAGAACTATTTTCTCTCCTTTTTTCCCTATATTAAACTACTCTTAGTTTTAGGGTTAAGCAGACAGATGACATTGCAAAAAACCCTTTTATTGCTCATGGAGTCATAAAACGTCAACATCAATCAACATTTTGGGTTGGATTATTTTACGTTCGTAATACTTTACCTTATGCTTTCGAAAGGTTAAAAAAAATACATATATTTTTATATACAGTAGCCCCATGTCTTCTTTGATGATGAATGACAGCTGACGGCTTTGAAAAGTTACCAGACCAAATTATGTATCCCTACGCAGAACCATATGATCTGCAAAAACATGTGTTTAGCAGCTGTCACTTCTGACAGTAGAAATTTGTATATACTTAAATGTTGACTGTCAGAAGTCAGCTGTCAGCTGTGAGCTGTGACTCAGCACCAAAGAAGCCATGGAGCTACTGTAGCTTGAAAATGATTGTTTTTTTAGAGTATAGTTCAAATAAAATATTTGTACTATACATATATCTATGTATTTGCAATAGTAAATAATTTAATATTTCAAATAGTCAAGGATATAAGGTAAAAAAAAATAGAATGTACGCATCAGTACGAAATACTTAAAGTCATTTTGACATAAAATTGAGAGTATATATTTTGTTGTTAATGTTGATCAATCCTTAGAAATTAAATTAACCGTCGGCAATAAAAAAACCTTTTTCGGATTCGGGGAAACGTCGAAATTGATCAAAATCACGGTTTCGATTTTTATGATTATCACATGATGTACTTTCTCTACTTATAACGTAATCAAAAAATAATAATAGAGATGGAATTCAAGGTTTTTCTTTTTGAGTGATGAGCCATAATATGCACTTAGTGTGAATAAAAATATAAAAAGTTAAATAAATGCCAATAAGACAATTTCAACTAAGTATATAATACACCACAGTTGGTGTTATAGCTGGAAGTTATTTTTATACCAGGAAGTGTAAAAATACGCTTAATATAAGAGTTTAAAAAAAACTAACATTCTTTAAAGCATTCAGATTGTATTCAATGGGTAAAACCAGCCCAATATATAATTTATATGGAAAATAAATTTAACATGGATATTCATTAAATGATTTGAAGTTATTGTATCTTTATTCTAAAAACATTTTCTTTTAACAAAATTAAAATCGAGAAAACGTTACATTTAACTAAATGGTATACAGGTCATTATAAATAACAAATATATTATTTTGTTCAATACTTACATGAATTAATTCACTATTTCTACTATTGGTTAACACATCAATCTCAATATATTTAATATATAATGTGACTACACAGGCGTATTTAGGTAAGAGTGGAATTTAGATTTATAAAAAATGATTGTTAATGTAATCTCATTGTCCCCGAGTGAGAAAATGCTATTTGGATTATTTATAAAGGCCTACAAACTTTACATAATAATAAAAAAATTGAACTTAAAATTAATCATTGAAATAATTATAAATGGTTTACTTTTGTTCATTTCATTTTGTTTATAAGTTATAAGTGTAGGAAAGTAGTTCCACCCCACTCAGGCTCCCGTTTACAGAATCGAAGGTCCCAGTTTGAAGAGTAATTTTTTTATATCATATTATATTATATTAATTTCCTTCGATATTATATGTTAACAACAGCAATTTTCCGTTTTGTTTATATAGTCAATACGTCTTTGAGCTTGTGATGTTGTTTATTATAAGTAATAATATTTTTTAACGTCAGTGACTTTAATGATGTTATTGTACTAGTGGGCCCTTTAATGATGTTATTGTACTAGCGGGTCTTTTCATGATATAATTGTACTAGCGGTTCTTTTCATGATATTATTGTACTAGCGGGCCCTTTATTGATGTTATTGTACTAGCGGGCCCTTTAATGATGTTATTGTACTAGCGGGCCCTTTATTGATGTTATTGTACTAGCGGGCCCTTTAATGATGTTATTGTACTAGCGGGCCCTTTATTGATGTTATTGTACTAGCGGGCCATTTATTGATGTTATTGTACTAGCGGGCCCTTTAATGATGTTATTGTACTAGCGGGCCCTTTATTGATGTTATTGTACTAGCGGGCCCTTTATTGATGTTATTGTACTAGTGGGCCCTTTAATGATGTTATTGTACTAGCGGGCCCTTTATTGATGTTATTGTACTAGCGGACCCTTTAATGATGTTATTCTACTAACGGGTCTTCTCATGATATTATTGTACTAGCGGGCCCTTTAATGATGTTATTGTACTAGCGGGTCTTTTCATAATATTATTGTACTATCGGTCCCTTCATTGTGACCTGCACATGTAGAGTTTTACTATACATTCAAATTAAATTGAGTTAGATGAAACAAATTGTAATATGTCACTCTAGGAAGTTAGTTTATAAGTAGATATTGTATAGATACAGATTCAGATCACTCTTGTGCTTAGTATTTAATGTACGTTATATTCGGCACCATCTGAATAACACAGGAGCACCAGACAACCGAAATATCTCTATTGAGGGGAGGTGTGGGGAAATATTTCCAAAAAGAAGAGTGTGCAAAACAAAGTAATTATATCCATACTTTTATTGAGTTAGCGAGCAAGCAACACAAACATCCATATTGTAATGTATTGATTTGGATTAATCTAAATTATGTAAAAAGTCATGGATGAAGGTAATTTTTCTTTAAAATAATATAGGTAGAGTATCCTTTTAAGATTCATCCATGAAGAAACATGCGATTCCCAGAAAATATTTGAAAAGGATCTCACCCTAAAGTATATTTTTTATACCATATTTCCTGGTAAAAGAGCAACTGCGTTGCTTCTTGTTATATTATTATTATTATTATTATTATTATTATTATTATTATTATTATTATTATTATTATTATTATTATTAGCACCGCGACTTACTACCCGTTCGGGTTATACCTACAGTTTAACGTGGAATCCGAACCACGGTGGAGGCCTGGCATTCCCCACATTCACAAGATGTATTGTCAGAGGTGAAGGAATTCTTGTTATAGGGAACAACTTCATAGTATTTGGCATAAGACGCCATTTCTCTATACCAATAAGAAGCTAGCCTTCACAAAACGTGTCGCCAGGACTCTGTCTATTGGTTAGTATTTACATTGTTGACCAGGGGAGAAAATGCAAGGGGTATGTCATATATAAACTATTGTGCGTATGTTTATGGCATGATGAGGAGGACGATCTCCGGGACCTCGCTCACGCACGAGTCAGTCACAGTCCAACACATTATAATATAAGTCACTTCAATATCACAAGCGTGCAGTGATAAGAAACATTTAACTGAAATATGTGCAGGTAATTTACTGGTGTAATATAAATAAACCGTGTGTGAAATAACAGCCAACAACATTTCTCTTTCTTTAATAATACTAATACCGATTTAATTAGTGCTCGAACACGGGGCTATAGACAGCTGATTGAACGGTATCTTTTCCGAACAGTGATGATAGGCGCTCGATAATGGAGCTTAAGACAACCTAAAATCATTACAGCAATAACAGGGAATTAATCCTCAGTGAATCAATTGACACCCAAAGTAGGGTGATTGATCACATATTATTACAATTGACGCCCAAAGCGCGGCGCTTTTATTCAATAGTATTACAATATCTGGGAGCAAACAATACTAACAATATCACAAAAAGATAAACAGTCTCTCTAATGGAATAAGCCAAGCCAACATAAGGAAGAACCCTGGCCAGTACGAACCTAGCTTAAGTGGAAAATAAAATAAAAAATATATTCGCATAGAAATCTTGTTTACCCATTCCATATAAACATTACGGACGATTCTATTGGACCTGAAACTTGCCATTTTTACTGGCGATTTTCATCTTTCATAAACTGACCCTCACCATATTCACAACAAGTGCAGTCAGATAATCTTTTTTTTTATGTATTTCAGGAGATTCTCTTAATTACATCAATCCACAATCACAAATTGGGTCAAACTGCACTTGTGTTTACACCAGATTTATGATTCTTTAAGAAAAATGAGAAAAAAATATAGCTATGATATCGGGATCGAGAAGACAAAATAATACTAAACAAACTGAAAATATTAGTGAGACAAAAAATAATTGATACCAGACAAAAATTGGAATAAAGCGGTAAACCTCAACTATAGTACTTAACTGGAAGTACGAGAGAAAAATCAACCCAAAGAACAAATATAATATATGCACAAAACTGAATACGCAATGAGGTGTCAGAAAAAAAATTGCTATTCCAAAAACACCTCAAACGCAAATTACATTAGAATTAAAAATTAAAATGAATTATTTTAAAAGAAAAAGCATGAAATTTATAAAATAATACCTAGGGAGATTTGGAGAGTATTAAATTTGAAACATCACACCCAAATATACGAATTAAGATAGCAGAACGTTACGAACCAGTAAACCTCAAGACCTGACTAATTACATTGTTGAATATTAAAACAAAAGCCTTAAAAAGCAATAATTCGCCTGACTGGAATATTTAACAATGTATGAATAAAGAAGTGCTAGCCACCGTAATAAAACAGAAAACGTGGGTTCACTCCCGACACCGGATATAATGATGCTGAATGGTTCCGGTAGTAAATTCGACAAACCCCATTTATGTAAACCTTCTAGCACACGCAATACAAACGAATCCAAATACAGTAAGAACATTATAAAGATACCAATTCAGATTCCAAAATAGATACATTAAAACACACCTGATTGGAAAGGATTGGAAGAATATTTTAAAAGGTCTATAACTACTACAGGCACAGAGTAGAATTATGTTCATAGATATGAATAAGGATTTCTATCAGACTTGAGACATAGAAATATTGATATGTTTACTGATGCTCAGATCGCTGATGCGCTATGTCATATTCTAATTAGCTACTTGAAAAATAATATAATGTTAAATTTAAAGGTAAATGATCCACAAAAGGAAAGATGATTTCGTGTGTACCCCAAGGACACTGTCAAGAAATAACAAATACAATTCATTCACGAGCTAAGTTTACCTGGATGACAGGTCTAAATGTTACTAGAAGTAATCCCTAATATATCACTACGCCAACATCTGGTATCTATCACTTTGGATGACTGTAATGAAAACAGATGGTAATATATTAATGTGATAGTTAACCACAGTAATTTAGGTCAATATTTATATAAAGGTGATTTCAATACTTTAATGGAGTAGACAATCCTATAGCCGTATTTTATAAGCCACACTGCTACATTATAGTAATTCATCAAATAAAGCTTGCTAACTTTTAAGTTAAATGGAGTGTAGGGTATATAATATGTTGAATAATTGCTTCAATAAATCATACATAATTTTATCTATACGTATGGTCACTCTATGCTAAATTAAACTTTCTCATTAATTTAACTTTTACTAACAGACCGAAACCCCTTTCAAGGTCGAATGATAAGGCAAGATTCACCAACAAACACACATAGACAAACACTGATACATAGCTGACCGGACCGTTTTTCTGCAATATCTTTATATTACTACCCGGCCTGCATCCATGTACTCTCACAAAATACAATAGTTTAACGTTAGTGTTTACTACGTAATTTTAAATAACAGAAACCCTTAGAACTATTTAAAACTATCCCATATTTTTTTGTCTAAACTTTAATTTCTTAATTGTGGCAATTTAAATTTACACCGGGAAAATACTAGTTATTAAATTAACTCAAGTATACATTAATGACTTTAAATACATAGATAGCATCGAATAGCTATTATAGACCTGCATTTGTGGCCACGCGGTATGGTATATAGACTTCCTCTATCAAATAGTCATGTTTTGATAGGGTCACAATTTGGGGGGTTGTTTTTTACGGTTCTATAAAATATATCACACATTTAAAAACCACTGTAATTAAAATTGAAACTATTTGACTGGTCAGAACTTTCACTCTCATTTTGGTGATAACAATATTAAAAAATATCTAACCACTTGTTAAATAAATTGTTATTTTTAGACTTCTGCAATTTTCCTCAGTGCTCCAGTTGACAGCCGGTCCCTTAGCTAAAAAAAGTCCATTGTGTTTCAAGTTTTCTTTGTAATATTCGGTCAGAGTAAACTTATTTGTGTGGCAGGATTAGGGTACTTATGACGAGGGGGTGGGGGTCAGAGACGGGGGAGGGTGCTACCTAAAGCTTGCTCGGTGACCGCCAGCCGACAGGTTAACTCGAGGAGCTCGTATTTTGTATCTGCCTTCTATTACATTCGAGTTTAAAGTGAGTTGTTTAAAAAATGCTCACTTGATTGCGCTGTAATCACTGGTGATCGCACCTAGCGATCCCAACGTTGAAGGAGTAAAGCCTCGAAAAGGAGTGCAACATTTTTAACCTAGCGGCTGTGGCTCTGTTCTTTCCTTCTCTGTGACCAAGGACCAATAAATACTATCACTAAATCTATACTTCCCGTTATACCAGGGACAAACAAAATTAGCAGGGTCGTGAAATTATTATGTTTCCTGATGAGACGCTTACACTTGTAGCAATAAAATGCATGAGCATAAATAAATATACAAAAACATATTTCTAACTTCTTCTATATTTTATTCTATTGAAGAGTTTGGTCATTCTGACATGAGCGTTGTGTGATATCTACCTCACGCTTTGCTACAAAATTTAAAAGTTTATCATAGTCCCTGGTCCCTGTACATGGACGCGTGTACCTCGAAGAAGGAATTTTAAATTCTTAATTGGTCTTTAAAAATAAATTAAAAACAGAAAAAATAATTCTTAAAAAACATGATGAAATGGTAATAAGGAAGCAGATACACAATGTTTGTAGAATTCAAAGTAAATTATTATTTAGGTTAAAGATAATAAGAAAGATTTTATAATGTGATAATAAATTTTAATGGTTACTCAAAGAAGATTAATTGAAGTGGGAATTGTCAATTTAACATTAACTTAACAGTTATATTAAAACAACCAATGTTGAATGTAAATTATTATATAGAAAAAGACATTGAATAGAAATAAGTTTAAAAAATGTCATCGATTAACATATAAGATAAACACTAAAAAAACACATTAAAATGTGAGTCATAGACAAGTGAAACATGTATTAAATTAAAATTATATAGTTTAACCAGACTATATCTAAAGATTGTTCATGACTGGAATGATATTAGTAAATTATACAATTGAAGCAGTAAATAGAATAAGTTGAATAGGAAAATTGACAATATTGAATAGTTGAAATTAAAAATTTTTAAGATTATATTATTGAATTCTATTTTCTTATCTGAGTCCTTTGCTCCTTTTGTAGGCTTCGTAGAGAACGCCCGTTATTTAGTGATGTTACATGTTTCGACGCTCTACGGCATCATCCTCAGACATGAAATACAGCCTGAATATGGTGTTCTAGTTGAAACTAGAATCCAACTGAGTTTACTTAATTTACCCTTTTAACTCTTAATGTTTTACACTTTTCAGACATTATAATACTCTATTTAAAAAAACTAGATTAGGTTTAGTTTTTACTTTTTCACTTTTTATACACTTTTCACCCTTCATTCACTTTTTGCACTTCTTGCACCTTTGTTACCCTGAAGAATGTATTTATTGCTAATCCAGCTAATGAATGTAAAAAGTTGTAAAATTTTTAAAAAAAGCACCGAAAAGTGTAAAAAGAGTAAAAAGTTTATCTAATCATAAAGGGAAATAATACCCAAAAGGTAAAAATTTTAAAAAGGTCAAATTGGAGCAAATGGGGAAAATGAAAAATGGGTATAAAATACACAGTAAAAAAATAAAAATAAAAATGAAAAAAAGGTAATAATGGTAAAAATGCCAAAGAGTATATTTTATAAATATAAAAGAGGTATAAAGGTGAAAAGATATAAATAAATAAAAAGATTAAAAAGCAGCAAATTTGGCAAAAAATTATAAAAGCGGCAAGAAAGGGTAGAAAGTTAAAAATAAACGGTGAAATGTTTAAACGGAATAAAGGCGGTAGTAATTGTATGAGATAATTTTGATGGAATCTAGTTAAAACCTTATTACCCTTTTTGCACTTTTTACACTTTTAAACTTTCTACCCTAACATAATAATTTATTTTCAGTCATTTAGTTTTCAACAACTTTAATCCCGTTTATGTAAGTTAAGTTTTAGAATGTAATGAAAGTATACTTGGACCAATTACAAGTGACACCAAACATCATTTTGAAGACAATACCATGAGCAGAATAAAGAACACCAGCAGGGATATCAGGTCCTTCAGATATGTAAGATAACATTGTTGGCTGTCCACGGTGGCCTATCAGTTGGCCCGCAGCATCCTAGCATTATTATTATTATTATTATTATTATTATTATTATTATTATTATTATTAGCACCGCGTCTTACTACCCGTTCAGGTTATACGCACTTACGCTAATGTGTAGTGGTAGGGTGATTGTGAGATGAAATGGAGGACCTACAGTTTAACGTGGAATCCGAACCACGATGGAGACCTGGCATTCCCCACATTCACAAGACGTCTTGTCAGAGGTGAAGGAAGGGTTTGGTAATCAGATAAATCCGTACCAGGACCTAGGATCGAACCCCGGCCACCAGCACAGAAGTCTGACACCTTACCCCTAGACCCCCAGGTCACCACGGGAATAAAGAGAATCATTATTTGATGTATTTATTTTATTGGTAGCCACAACTCAAATGGAAAATGAAATACGGTCAAACATTAAGTCAACAATTATAAACAAATATTTATTTAAAAAAAAATTATATTAGAAACTAATCCACAAAATGTTAATTATAATTTCAATAGTCCTATAGTTATTTATATCTTTTAAACATTTAGTTTAACAAAATAATTTCGGTCTTGTATTTGTTTTTGCAATATGAAAAAGTGTTGGTTCTGCATAGCTTTCAAACCACTTCAACACCCCTTCTCCCTTTTTTCAGAGCCCTCTGATAAACTTTGAGAAACACATCACTAGATGTTGATAAGCACACGAGACCAATAACCTGTATTAATACAAGTGTAATGGTGTACCCGGTACATGTGTATATTATGTATATATAACCGTCCAGGAAAATGTTAGTACTTCTCAATCAGATAAAAAGCTGAAATTTTATGAACTAGTTGACAAACCACTCAAGAGGTGCACATATTTTTCAAATTTGAAAACTGATCAAAGATACAAACATCAAGTTATTTTATTAATAGTCATGTTAAAAAGCAAGGATAGCCCAGGATATAAATTCCAATCTCAAATCCAAATAGAAATTGAAGATTAAAATATCGTTACCTGTGTTTTTTGTTTGGTTGATTTTTATTCACCTTAGTTACCAAAAAGTGTTTCTTTAGTCAAATAAAATTTTACGGTTAATTAGTGTTAAAAATATTCATTTAATTTTGAGTTTACATTCAGTCTAGATATGCATTCATACAAACCGATTATTAGGATAACTAAATGACTGCTGTTATGAGTGCAAGTAAAAACCGACTTAGTCTTTTAAACAAACCCAATGTTTAGTGTTGGTTTGAGTGTCCAAAACCTATCAGGAGATATTTTATTTTTGGTGCACCGTGTTTTACCAACCGTTCTGGTTATATGTCTATGCACTAACTGCCCTATTGTATTAAGGATCAGGAAGGTTGACCTCAAAGGATGTGTTATGGCATTTGCGTTAGGAGTGAGTGGATAACCATTTAGGAAAAATCACCATACAATCCCCCCGATTGGAGATTGAACCCCAACCACACAGTCATTGGCAGTCCAGTCGTTTGCAAGGGTGACTCCTTAGAATATATGGTCAACGATTTGGCTTATTTAAAATTTAATTCCAAATAAAAATCAACTAATTTTAAATTTTATTTGAAATACATTCTGTGAATTATTTATTAAAAATTAATTTTGTTTAATAAATTCTCACTTTTTCCACTCTAAACTTACAAAAAGGATTTTCTTTAGCGATAAAGTAAAGATTAAGACGTTTTTGAAACTAAAATTAAATATATCCATTTTAAAAATATTGGTAGTAATAAATTGTGTCAGCATAGGAAAAATTCAACAACAAAAATGTTATGTAGTAAGTATCAATTAATTGATTTGCCATGTTAATCGGATTTTACCATAATCGATTTGGATACAACTCGATATTAATCGTTGGATACATCCATAAATACATAAATAGCTAAAAACTCTGTACTTCATCCTCACTAACCTTCTGCACATTTCCTATCTTTGCATACTCTCTTCACTTCAACAACATCCATACAGCCGTTCATATTTGCTCCAATATTCTTAAAACGCCTACTGATTATCTTTATTCCCGTACCGTCTACAACATTTAACCACGTCTTATTTGGCCTACCCTTTATTTTGATCCACACACCCTTCCATCACATATTGCTTCTTCAATCTATCCACACTGTTCCTCTCAACATGCCCGAGCCAAAGTAAGATGTTTCTTTAACATTGGCCTATTGGATTACCTTTCAAACCACACTCCATTCAAACCCATTAATTACTGAATCTGTCCATACGAGTTTTTACACATATGTTTCTCATATATCTCATCACAACCGCATTCACTTTCTTCTTGTGTTTCTCCTGACAGACCCACGCGTCACATAAATAAAACAATGTTTGAGTTAACACTATTTTATATGTTGCCATATTTTCCTCTTTCAACACTACTTCATTCTTTGCAATAGAGCACATACGTACATACGTCCTCGTACATCAAACTACCCCCCAAGATGCATTCACCCGTCTGACAATTTCACCAACTATCCTTCCATTTCTACAGAACATTATGTCCAGATAAAATAGATAATTTACTGGTTCTAACAATTATTCATTTATACTAAGCTGTCAATAACTTCCTGATATGTCATAAAATTCTATCACCTTAATTTTGAAGACATTTATACGAAGATCCATTATGCCTGTTGCCGCATTCAAACGATTTAATGCACTCTGATAATCATTAAAATATATCATAATAATTTAAGAACACTCTCACATTCACTTTTTTTTTTGTACACCAAGTTCTTTAAACTATCCCTCATATTTTCAGTCATGAATACATTAAACAACTATTGATTGGTATAAAATATTCACAAATAAATTAGTTTGAAACAATAGCTAAATATTTATTTCAGGGTGTATCCGTAAATACCTAGGTGTTACTACTATTAAATTGAAATTTTTGCGTAGCATTGGTAGTGGCAAAAAACGATTTATCTCTGGAATAATGAAATAGCCTTATTATATATTAGATGTATTTATACGTATGCGATTCATTTGGTTCATATACATATGAACCAAATGAATCACATACGTTCAAATACATCTAATAACACATATAAAATATTATTTAAATTTTAAAATGTCACCTGGACACATAAATCTAACCCAAGACCTTTGCATTAATACGCCAATGTTCTACCATTGAGCAATCCAGGAGATATTCCGTGCCCAGGGTCATTCTTTACTCTGTTTTAAGGCAGAGTTTGTGATGGATATGCGAAAAACGTATGATACAAATGAGCGATCAATTAAAACCACGTGATAGCAGATAACGTAGCCATCCCAGTTGACCCATCACAGCAAAAAAACTATAACTCTACAACACATCGTGGCACTGTCTAACATTGGACTGAAGAGAGGTCCGAGGTTCGTTTCCCAACGCCAGTACCGAGCCGCGCCCACGGGAAAAAAATTAGTGATATGAGCGGACTCACTGCGATCTATCGGCCACACTCTACCAACTCATGGAAAGGTTATTCCACTCATGTCTGGTGGCTATATTATATTCCAGATGCATGGTTCCTCCCCCCCCCTTCTCTTTCTCCTGTTTTTCCCATGCCTCGAGAGCACCTGGCAAATTTTATGGTATATAATGATGTTTTCTGTGTTGCAGGTACATATTACCTACTATCCACAAGGTGAGCGACATTGCCAGAGGCTGATTTAAACGTTAGGTTATTCAAACATTTATTTTGGCTTAAAATTTTCTATTACATTCAAAATTATTGTTTTGGTTTAGTGATAATTAAAATTTATTAAATATTTTCACTATATTGACTTAGTAAATTTTGGGCTCTTAAAGCCATAATACCATGATAATATTTCATATCTTTAGGTGATTATTTCAAACAATTTTTCTCCTTTTTTATGATCCTTATGGGTGATCTATGGATCCTGTGTCTAAGTCTAAGACTTTTCTTATCCGTTTAACAGATGGGCTTTTTACCCTTTGGGTACCACCACTTGGGACGGTAATTTAAATCATGATAGCATAGTTTTCCAGCTCTTCTCGTTTTAATATTATAGGGAATTATATTCTTCTTGTTATTTATTAGGAGATTATTTATCATTGTTGAAAATGCTAAAAATTTATAAATTGTTAATCCAAGAAAGGACCGCGAGTCGGTGAGGCTATATCACCATCTTAGCTTTATTTTTATTCAAGCCATTAGGCAACGTAGTTTTCAATATTATGAACTTTGTGAATAGATTCAAATATATCTATTATTCTAATATGCAGTCGAGTGGTAACTTAAAATATGAGATTATGTTGTTATTGTTTGTCTATTGGGCACTGTCAGTTAGGGTAACTTAACTCTTAAGAGTATTTGCTGGGTCACATTCCGGATATGCCAATTTTTACCTGGATTCTTTTTGATGATTAATTTGTTACAATTGAAGGAGTAATTAAGATTAATTTGAATATCAATTTAGAATAGATTATTTAATATGTTTTGAGTCACCATTTATCATCGATAGTATTGTATAACGCAATAAATTACTTTTGCCACTTGTCTCATGGTGTATAATTCTGTTTGGGCTTAGGTTAATTTCTAAGATTATCAAACTACACTATGCCAATTAAAGAATTGTTTACCTCATATATATATATATTTATGCAGCACCTAACGCTTTATGTTATCTCACTCTCCCATTGAGTTGTTTGTAATTTGTTATCTGAATAAAACAACTCTCTTGTTATCATCCCCGACTGTTATTTCTGAGTGGTTATAGAAGGGGGAGTTACAAAGCATGTCAGTCATCTAGAGTATAATTGGGTGGTGGTAGGAAGGACACGGTTTAAATCCTGTCCAGGTGTAATGAGGTAGCTTTTCAGAAATTGTTTCTCAATCACCCTTCACACAAATGCAGGTCTCCTTCGTCTAGTTTCCAAAATTTTCATCCCTAGTTTATTATTGTAAAATACAGATACACTGAATGAATATTGCTATGAGGCTCACATAATCCTTCTATATATACATTACTAGCTGAAGTAAGTGGTGTTGCCATGGTGAAAAGGTTCTAGCTTAGTAATTGCATTTAACAAAAATATATAATTAAAAGTTTAAAATTACGTATTTGAGAATAATTGTTCATACACAGGTTCTATTTTTACTTTCAGACCATTGAAAAGTAGATAGACAGACAAACAAACTCTTTGGAATGGTTCTTACACCTGCCTGATAGATATAAATCTTATACCATAGTGAGAAATAGTTTTACATAATTTTTGGAAATTTCTATATAATCTATTTCACCAAACTCCAATCAGAAATTTCAAATGTTTAAGATTGGTTTGGGTTATTTTACTTTACATTAATGGCAGTGTATAATTTTCCACGTCTACTAAAAGCTTACAGTGTTTTGGCAGGCAGAAAACATGTCACACTATATTAGTTTTATTTAAACTTTCTATTCATATTGGTTTTGAAGTTATAGCGTGTTCACACATGCATACATACAAACAAACACATCCTATATTATTTTAATGGCGGTTGAATTATTGGTTCCCATTGCCAAGCTTACCAAAGTTTGTGAGTTAGAGCTCTGTACAGGAAGAATGTAGTATTCTATAGCCACCTTTTTTTTCCCCAAATTATCAGTAATATCAAATTTAACTATATTAAGGAGAGATTAAAAGTTGGTCTAATGAAAATAGAAAAAATATAAGCTGAGGAAAATGCCAAAAAATAGTATTTGGTTGCCATTAGTTTGAAACAAAATGGTGGACGTAATTTGTAATTATATTAAATATTAACCGGACATCCAAGTTATCCTCATGAGAAATTTCAGCAGCACAATGGGCACTGTGATATTTGCTTGGTTGAACAACAAACAAACAGACCAACAAGGATACAACTTTTCATTTTTATTTAGTTAGAATAAAGGAGGGGGGGGGGGGGGAA
>CABEEJ010006617.1:0-13045 GCA_901482245.1 Timema douglasi | reverse complement strand
TTTCAACAAGTTAGAAAGACGCGGCGCACTAGATAAAACAGAAGCTAGTGAAAAATCCACGTCATCATACAGACAATCCCATAAAAAGAAAAGCTAGCACTTGACCTTGGCTCACGATAATTTATGGCTGTTTATCTGTTGAAAAGAGTTCCTACATCAACAGGATGGAACAATGTCATTGTCGAGGCCGGAGAATATCTAGCAGGTGGCCAACCAACACACTATCCCCCCCATACACACGGTAAATTAATTACGGGAATGATGCCACACGTGTTCCGGACTGGCGGACAAGTGTGTCAGCGCGCATGCGTTTCAAGCCCGATATTGTGCACGTGACCTCCTTTCGTGAAGACGCCACCCGTCCTCAATAGCCGGCGCGTGGTCCGGATTCCTCGGTCTGCCAGTGGAATATGTCACAGAAACCAGCGTGCTTAGTTCGCATCCAAGTTAAGGTGTGACATGAGATGGCTTTGGTGGCCACACGGTCTAAGGCACCACTTCTGCAATAGACTTGATTGCTATAGACGGGGATATCGAGTCTCAATCCCTGTTTTGTGTACTAAGGTTGGCTCTACCTGAATTGGTTTTCCCTATCCCTCGATGTAAATGTGGGTACACTTCTTATAAATTCAACCATCCTAGTCCCTAACTCATTAGTGTAGCTAGTACATAGGCGTGTAACCAGAACGGGTAGTAAGACTTGGTGCAAAATAAAAAATTAATAATCATAGTTTTGCACACATATTGTTTATCTTACTCCAATACAATTGATCTATTTGCACACAATTGTTTATCTTACTCCAATACAATTGATCTATTTGCACACAATGGTTTATCTTACTCCAATACAATTGATCTATTTGCACACAATTGTTTATCTTACTCCAATACAATTGATCTATTTGATCTTAAACGGCGGTGTTTTTAGTCTACCATACCTTAAACCGTCGTAATAGTTACCTATTAGAATTTAGGTTATTATTAGAGATAATCTATTATATGTTTAACTCTCAAATAGCTTATTGAGATATCAAGTAGATGGTAAGCAAGAACTTTAAATAGAATTGACTCAATCTATTTTATTTTGGGCACGCGATGCATGATATATAGGACATCCCTTGTAGTTTTTTTTCTAGAAGAAAACACGTAATTTCGGATCATATAAAACTACCATATATTTACACAACAGCAGAAGATTTAATCCAGCCGTCTTGTCTTATATTAATTGAGCTACCACATACAGAAGCACCATGGCTACTTTGGTGCTGACTGACAGATTTGAAACGCTACCAGACCAAATTAGGTATTACCTACGCCGGACCAAATGATCTGTAAAAACATGTGTTTAGCAGCTGTCACTTCTGACGGTCAAAATTTAGGTATATACCTAGATGTTGACTGTCAGAAGTCAGGTGTGAGCTGTCAGTCAGCACCAAAGAAGTCATGGGGCTACTTTTTTTTTGTACTTCAATATTCTATCCAAGAATGTGAGGAAAGCTTAGAAACTCTCATAAATATTATGTATTTTTCCTTTTTTTTAAAAATAGGTATGACTTTTTTCTACTTTTACGATAGTGTTTAATTTGTAGTAACTTATGTCAAAACTAGGTTTCCTCTTTGGCCGGAGACAAAGTTTTCTTATTTCCTTGAGAGAGTTTGTCAGAATCTTTCTGAGGTTTAACTTTAGTATCCAGATGCAAAATTACAGATTTTAAGTAGGGGTGGGTGACCTGGCGGCCGGGGTTCAATCCCTGGTCCCGGCAAAGATTTATCTGATTGCCAAACCCTTCCTTCACCACTGACAAGACATCTTGTGAATTTGAGGAATGCCAGGCCTCCACCGTGGTTCGGATTCCACGTTTAAACTGTAGGTCCTCTATTTCATCTCACAATCACCCTACCATTACACATTAGCGTAAGTTCGTATAACCCAAACGGGTAGTAAGATGCGGTGCTAATAATAATAGTAGGAGTGGACCGGTGTAGGTTATAGTGAGCGCACTTACTATTCTAATTATAAAAATTCGGTTGAAGCCAACATAATTCTGGAACAAAACTCCATTCATCAACTCAATGAAGACTTGAAGAGCGATCTCTGTTTACTTCAGTTGTTAGTTTTGGTACCAGAGCGGGAGTCGAACACGAGGTCTCTGTTCTACATGAATGAACTTAGTATATTCATTGGTGGCATGGTATGAGGCGTCATTCACGTAATAGATTAGGCAGCCAATGAATGCCAGGGCGATAAGGCTTTGAACCCCTTTCGTGTGTACTGAGGGGTTTTTCCTAAATTGATTTTCACTTTTACTCCACGCAAATTCGAGTACACTTACTCTAAATTCAATTTTACTGATCTCCAAAAATGTAGTGTAATTAGTACATATGTGTATAGCACACACAAGTAGTATAACGTGATACTACATTAATAAAAAATTTAGTATACATGAGATTAAATTTGAGTTTTTCAACTACAACCCTCTTGAACGTAAGAATGTTGTTACCAACTATACATTCGTCCTGCTTCCAAAAACTTATATATATATATATATATATATATATATACATACCGTCTTTTGAGCACACTGATATTAGATAAAGTATTCAAACTTTCTTTAAGATAAACATTAATATTTTTACATTATTACCTACTTGCCTACAGTGGCATAAAAAACTTGAAAGTTCATTTCCACACCTACAAAAGTAAGCCGCCTATTCCTATCTTGAGCTAGTTCTATCCAGTCCACCTCATTAAGAACTATCTCTCTCAGGTCCATTCTAATGTTATCCTCCCATTTGCGTCTAGGTTTTCCCAATGGTCTCTTTCCATTGGATTTGTCAGTCAGTACCTTGAACAAGGCTCTAAATTCTCCCTTTATATTATTATCTAAGTGATATTAGTAAGGACAATAAAATAGTTTAATGTTACTCTAGTAAGGTTTTACTACAACATATTCAATTATAAATGAGATATATTTAAGTATTAAAATAATTTTATATTTTGACTTTATAGATCACCTACAGTAGCCCCATGGCTTCTTTGGTGCTGACTGACAGTTCACAGCTGACTTATGACAGTCAACATTTAGGTATACACCTAAATTTTGACAGTCAGTAGTGATTCAAGTTGTGACACAAATTATTTTAAAAAAATACACCTTCGTACAATTTAAAAAGAATACAAAAACCTTTTCATCCACTACAATAACACCTGAACATGTGATCGCACCTACAAAGTCGTGAGTGTCGTGTGGTCTGAAATTGTAGGTATTAGGTGCCCGGTGGGTACACTTATGTTAAGGTGTGCTTCCCATTAATGGCGACAGAACACGAAAACTTAAATAAAACTTCAGCAAGTTCTTACCAGAAGAACTAATTCATCTATCAAATACTGTTATAAAAAAATATATACAACATATTCTTTAGATTAAAAATGACGTCTGGACACCGGAATCGAACATGGGACTTTTGGCTAAGTACATCAATTCTCTACGCACTGAGATATCCAGAAGCTGTCTCGTTATGGGATTTATTAGTCACTCATATTTTTATCTAGATTCAATGATGGACGTTCTAAAATTATCAGTTTCAAAATATGATTGATCTATTGAGATTGCGAGCTATCAGATATAACCGTAATTAATAGCTTTAATGGCCTGGTTATTTAATAAATTATATATAACTGATAGATTGAAATAAAACTAAACAGTCAGTATCATTTAGAAACAGGATAGTTTAATAGTCAATACACTTTTGAGTAATATACAAGTACAAATTTAAACTAAGTCTAGATTACTATCTAGTTTTGTAATTAATATAATTACTCAGTCTTTTTTACAGGAAACCATTTTGGGCCTAAAATGTGTTCGTCGTCTATAGTCATAGTTATAACATTTCTAGTTGTCGTTAGGATTTGTAAATAATGTTTAATCGAGTCATTAAATGACCTGTCAACTCTAAATCATTATTATTAGGGTTGACAGGTAACTATTATTGCCCAATTTTAAATTAAAATTAACGGACTTTTTTAAAAAATAAGTTATCTTCTGAATTTAATGCACAAATATTCGTGACGTGTGTTTGATGTGTTGCTCCTATCCTCCATAGCTGAAACATCGTGACTTAACTGAACACGAGTTCGTGACACCAAAATCAGCTTCAACTCCACACGTCAATCCAGGTCATGTGTATGTGTGGGCATTGTATGTCAGACTCATGATGTTAAACATATATTAATATATATTTTACACAATCTAATACCAATACTCGTTTATTATTAAGTATTATTTATATAAAATAATTACTGTTTTTTTGCCAAAACTAGGATTAGATTTCAAAAGCCCATGACCACAATATCAATATGAAAATCAGAGTAGAAAAACTTAATGGATTAATATGAAATGGTTATGGAATTTATCAGGTCTATTGGTGTTTGGATAACGTATTCAATTTGTGTACAAACTTTTCTATTCAAACACTTTAATTACCCTAATACTTGCTTACTAAATCAATTTATATTATACCTTGTTATCTATTATTATTATTATTATTAGCACCGCGTCTTACTACCCGTTCAGGTTATACACACTTACGCTAATGTGTAATGGTAGGGTGATTGTGAGATGAAATGAAGGACCTACAGTTTAACGTGGAATCCGAACCACGGTGGAGGCCTAACATTCCTCACATTCACAAGATGTCTTGTCAGAGGTGAAGGAAGGGTTTGGTAATCAGATAAACCTGTGCCGGGACCGAGGATTGAATCCCGGCCGCCAGCACAGAAGTCTGACGCCTTACCCCTAGACCGCCAGGTCACCACCTTGTTATCCTTCTCTTAAGTACTATTTGCTTTAAATACTACGGACAAATTTAGATTCTCAAAGTTGATGGGTCCATCTATTATTAATAGATAATACCAATATATATTTTAATTGAACACATTTTATAAAGCGTTTAAACCATGACCAAACGTGATATTTTGTGGAAGCTAATATCAACGATATATCAAATATTTAATCTATACTATCTTAATAATGATAAATTAATAATATCATAATGAATAAAATTACGTGTGTAGACCATAACGGAACTAATTTAGTTAATGAGTATTTAATGGATTTTAAGGAACTCGAATGAATGAATAAATAAATCGTGTTAAAAATAGTTATTTCAAACAAAACGTAAAATTATTTGGATTTTATGCGAAAAAAAATATATTTAGTCATAATAAAATTTAATTTTGAAAGTTTAGTTAAAAAAACCAACCCTTTATTCCTAATCAAAGAATTTTATAAAAAATATTATTCTCCCGAATCATTCTTGCAGTTTAAACTTTGAATTAAATCATTTCATTGGCACCTGCAACTGTTTTTTATATTATCAAATTCTATCATAATTGTTCACGCTGGTGTATAAGGAGAAAATATTTCTTTAAATGCTACGACTCTAAGCCGCAATCAATTATTCAAAAACACGTGCCAGTGGCCACATGGTCAAATACGTCACTTTCGCAATATGGCTTGCCAATGACGGGGATATCGGGTTACAAATGGTGGTTTTACCTAGACGATTTTACATTCTCCCTTCACGTAAATACGAGTACACTTCCACTAAACTCAACCTTCCTTCTCTCCTAACACATTACCGTAATTAGTATATATGCACCCAACCCGAATGTCTAGCAAAATGTGGTGCTAAAAAATTTCAAAATATTATTCCTATTATGATGATCAAAATATAACATTATTTTCGTTAAATAATCGCAATTTTAATAATATCCACTTTAATAAAGACATAATAATTTTGTTTCACAAACACCAACCGTGTACACTTTTAACATTTATTTGGAATATTTTATTTAAAATTATACTTGGAGAAGTACAGAGCCTACATCCTGATGGGCTGATGCTTGTATTTGAGCTATGTAGGTCTATTCTGGGTCAAGACCCATTGATCACTCCAAACTCTGAAAGTGTGACGTAGGTCACCTGGGTATTTCAGGGGTGTAGCGTTAGAGATCCTGACTAAAGGTAAACTCCCGTGTTCTGATGTTGTACCTCAACATAATATTACGTCTGTGATCACTACATTATCCAAACCAAATAGTGAATTCAAGAGATTGTCTTAAAATAATATGCTTTAATAAATTAAGAATAAAATAAATAATCTAATGTCTTCTAAGTTCACAACCTCAAGTTTCTCCTATTTTTAACCCCGTTCAGCTCCTTGTCGAGTCGTGATACGCCCTGTACACCAGCCAATGGGGGTCGACGACCTCCGGGCTCCTGACGGTCCTCCTGTAGGAGCCCCCCTCGTCGCCCCCTCCCGTAATGATCCCCGCCACCTCCTCCGTACTCCTCGTGATGGGGCGCCTTGATGACCTCGTAGGAGACGTGCTCCCCACCACCCCCACCGCTGAACAGCTTCTTGACGCCGAGGGTGGCGGCCAGAACTAACGCCACCTTGGCCACCAGGAGCGCCTTGCCGGCCAGGACAGCCACGGCGTTGTAGGTCATGGTGAGCCACGCGCCCTTCAGCAGGGCCCCCATCGCCAGGTACGGCAGGATCTTCTTCAGCTTGCCTGAAAAAAAAAACCGTCTTGGATTAGTCGACCTTTGACCTCGAGACTTTGATGTAACTTGACGTCCGAGGTTGTGGTTTCTTGTCACCTCGTCTAAATATATTAATATTTTAGCACCGCATCTTACTACCCATTCGGGTTACACGCTTTAAGTTATTATTACTCTAATAGATTAGGAATTGGGAAGGTTTAACTAGAGGAAGTGAACCCACATTTTCGTGGAGGGAGAGTGGAAAACAATTTAGGAAAAACCACCCCCAGTTCACGCGACCGAGATTTGAACCTCAATATCCCCGTCCTCAGCAGTCGAGCTCAATACGACTAGCGCGTTAGCCAACTACGTCACCGAGGCGGGTGAGGAGTGTTTAATGCGGAGGATTTGCATAAAGAGAGAATGGTAAACCAAGTAAATTAAAAAACTACGCTCAACACACGCCAACTGGGGTTGTAATCCCAATCTCGTCCTCATCGGCAGTCCAGTCTAACAAGAGAGTAACGCTCTGGACAATTTGACCCTCTAGTCTTATATGTGCTCCCAATCTAAACATATAGGTCTAACGAGTCTATCTGCACTCGGGGCAGGAGCCACAACTGTTAGAAACATTTGAATATAGAGGTCACAGCGTCATCGGTCGTACCTGAGAGAGCTGTGTTTCATTTATATTATTATTATCATTATTATTAGCACCGCGTCTTACTACCCGTTCCCTCGGGTTATACGCACTTACACTAATGTGTAATGGTATGGTGATTGTGAGATGAAATGAANGATTGTGAGATGAAATGGAGGACCTACAGTTTAACGTGGAATCCGAACCACGGTGGAGGCCTGGCATTCCCCACATTCACAAGATGTCTTGTCAGAGGTGAAGGAAGGGTTTGGTAATCAGATAAATCTGTGGCGGGACCAAGGATTGAACCCCGGCCGCCAGCATAGAAGTCTGACACCTTACCCCTAGACCACCAGGTCACCTTTTATTTTCATCCTTTCACCTAAATAACGGGTAAAATAGTTTATTGACTAATTTTTGAAAATGTTGCCACAATTTACAATATATTAGATCAGAAAGAATATACAGTACAATTGTGTTGACTATGTATTTAATTAATGGGCTTTAATCTGGGCTCGGATTATGAGATATAAATGATTAAAAAAATGCGTTTGAAATTAACTAAAGATTCTAAAAAGAGACAACGAATATTAAAAGAATTACAAAAGGAACAAAACTCGAAATAAATGAACATGACCAAATCAAACACACCCGGTTCGGTGGCCGCGTGGTTCTAACGCGCTACTCTCGCATTGGACTAGACTGCTGATGACGGGGAGATCTAGGTTTGAATCTCGGTTAGGTGTAATGAGTCGTGGTTTTTCCGTAATATCCTTACACTCCCCCTCCACGCAAATTCGAGTACACTTTATATAAATATAACCTTACTAATCCCTGAAACCGTAAGTATAAATAGTACATAAACGTAAAACCCAATCGGGTAGAAAGACGTGCTACTAAAAAAATAAAATATACATTTTACAAAATAGTAAACTAAAAAAATATAAATGCAAAGATAAACATTTAACAAAGTAGTAGCTACTCTCTTCAGCCTAGTTGCAGTCTCATCAGGAGTATGTATTTTAAAACCATTCATGCATTTATATAGTAGCATACATATGAGTGTATGATATATATATATATATATATTCTATTCTATAAGTAAAGTTATTATGTGTCGTAGAAAAAGGACACATTATCATATTTAACATATACAAAATTAATATATTCCTATAAATTAAATATGTATTGTTTCTAATAATCTATATAGTAATAATAATATTTAAAAATACATCCTGTAAATTATTACATATATTTATATTCTACATGTTTATATGTATGTATATACATATTTGTAGATACTTCTATACATATATTTATACATATACCTTGATTTATACATACTATTATATATTAAACTTAATTTATAAAATATGTGTGTAATATGACTCTTTCCCAAAATCATTTAAACGTATTAAAATTATTAATCTAAGCATTCATTAATATTAGTATGAGATTTTTTGAATAGATAAATGTTGATAGTGGATCATTCATAATATTCAATTTGGTAAAGCATTTCTACGTCTTAATACTGTTAATATATTTGTTATATATTTGAAAAACTATAGTTTTGTATTTTTTCTGAAAATGTATATATTGAAAGGTGAACTGTACATGTTTAAATAATAAAATAATGTTAACGTTTAAAGTGAATAGCAAGAGGTTTCGAATGGAGATTTAGTCGCTGATGAGTAAGGAACAAAGCTATTTAACTTAAAATTTCTTTAGTGGCTCAGTTTCCTCCATGGATATTATTTTCTATTCCATGGTTCTCAATTTTCGTAGCAACCACGTAGTAGTATTTATCTGTGCAGCGTCGAGGCGGTAGCCGAGCGGGCGGTGGTTTATCGAGCACATTTTATGTAAGAGATTGGTGGATTGGGCACCATCAAAATCCCCTAATAAGAATGATTGAAAACATGTGAATTGGGCACTCCTTAGCAGAACATTGATATCAAATTAGTCCTATAGATCTAAAACAGAAGTCAGTTCAGCAGAAAATATCCGTATGAACGTTAGCTACTACATAAAATCCGAAATAGAATTAATTCTCAGTGAGGAGGAATGCAAAATTAAGTAATATTACTAGGTTAAGTTAGATTAACACTCCTCCCTGAGAGTGAAATCGTAGTGCAAGGTATCAGTGCACAATACACCTTGGGTTTGGGGTGAAGGGGGATATTATTATTATTATTATTATTATTATTATTATTATTAGCACCGCGTCTTACTACCCGTTCGGGTTATACGCACTTACGCTAATGTGTAATGGTAGGGTGATTGTGAGATGAAATGGAGGACCTACAGTTTAACGTGGAATCCGAACCAAGGTGGAGTCCTGGCATTCCCCACATTCACAAGATGTCTTGTCAGAGGTGAAGGAAGGGTTTGGTAATCAGATAAATCTATGCCGGGACCGAGGATTGAACCCCGGCCACTAATAGTTTTATTACATATTTTTATAATACAGCGTATTTTGTGAATATATATTTGGCGACTTAATAAACCTTGTTTTCTTTTGTGATAATTAGTTCGGTGTGAGCGTGCTATCCTTGGAAAATAGTCGGATTTTTAGTGATCATTAAACATTAATTTTCCAAAAGAAGTTCTACATACATCAACGTACTATATTTATTTACATAAAGCATACTATTAGTAAAAATATTTAGCCAACCCGTTAGTGTACCTAGATTAGATAAATTATATCTGCATTAAAAATTATCATAAATAAATAATTAATTAGGAAATATCATAATTTTAACGCTTTTAAAAGTTGTTTTTTCATAAATCCCAAATGATCAAAATAAAATGAAATGTGTTTTTTTATTCGAGATGTGTACAAATAACTAAAAGTAATTTACTCGAACCTGGGCTCGTATACTCATTAGATAGGGCATCTCGATAGTAAATTATATTTGTTTGTTCACTAAGTAATTTCCGAATAACTGATTGAAATCAACCTATATATCTTTACAGATTAAGTGTTAAGTGATAGAAAATAGATCCCAGTGGATCTAAAACTATAACTAAAAATTTAATAACTAAGATTTGAAAATTGGTTCCACATAATCCCAGGTGTTAAGGGTTTTCAAAAACGTTTGATACAATTTCATTACTCTTGTTTATATATCAATTATTTTCAAAATTTTGAAAATAAAATACATATTTTAGCTGTGACTGTATATGTGACCACGACGTGTATCGATGGATTTGATACTTTTATAAATTAAATGATTGAGTGTCCGACACCTTATCTCATTCGTTATCATGGCATTCTAGTCAGCTAAGGGTATAGGCTTTGATTCTCGGCATGGCTGATACATTTATTATTAGTTAACTGTTGATTTCCCTCCTTCCCAGTGATGATTTAACGTACGGGGATTGGACGTTGTGTCTGTTTTAGATCTAAGTCAGTTTATAAGTCGGGTGCTGACGTAATCAGTCAGTTCAGAAAGTACCCATGAAATATCTCAACAACAAAAAAAGAAAAATCGTTGAACAATGAACATCTAATAATATTAAGCGTACAAGATGCATTTCAAACTTATTTCTGTTAAAACAGTGAATATAGAAATTGAAAGTGTGAACTGTTTCTGGACGCCCTCTAGGCTTTGAAAGGAACATTTCCATGCCATGTTATTTAATTAATGTACAATCATACACTATACATTTGACAGATTTTATTGTAAATAGAAAGGAGATGAATTTATTTAGGTTAAACACGGCAATAGAAATGATAGTTTTAAACAAACAAGGTGACCCGGTGGTCTAGGGGATAAGGTGTCAGACTTCTGTGCTGGCGGCCGGGGTTCAATCCTCGGTCCCGGCACAGATTTATCTGATTACCAAACCCTTCCTTCACCTCTGACAAGACATCTTGTGAATGTGGGGAATGCCAGGCCTCCACCGTGGTTCGGATTCCACGTTAAACTGTAGGTCCTTCATTTCATTTCACAATCACCCTACCATTACACATTAGCGTAAGTGCGTATAGCCCGAACGGGTAGTAAGACGCGGTGCTAATAATAATAATAATAATAATAATTTAAACAAACCATAGTATTTTAAATACACTCGTTCAAATATATCAATTATATAGGTATTCAACAAAATATTCGAGTAGATTTTAATAATAATAATAATAATAAAATATGTATTCAAACCAATTGTGAATAAATTATTGTGGAACTTGCAATATCCTAACTTAGTTTGATTTAAATTATGATATAATGCCATATTTGAATTGCTTGGTACATGCAATAAATATTATGTTATTTTTCTGTGTGTTCGAATTTTAAAAAATATTCCAAACTATATATTTATTAATATGTTCAGTATAGAACGTATTTTACAGAATAATAGAGCACCATATAGCTTTGTAATGACTATAAGATTATATTAAAATAGGTGACCTGGCGTTCTAGGGGTAAGGTGTCGGACTTCTGTGCTGGTGGCCGGGGTTCAATCCTCGGTCCCGGCACAGATTTATCTGATTACCAAACCCTTCCTTCACCTCTGACAAGACATCTTGTGAATATGGGGAAATGCCAGGCCTCCACCGTGGTTCGGATTCCACGTTAAGCTGTAGGTCCTCCATTTCATCTCACAATCACCCTACCATTACACATTAGTGTAAGTGCGTATAACCCGAACGGGTAGTAAGACGCGGTGCTAATATTAATAATAATAATATATTAAAATATTATGAATATTTGTCATCGAAGTTGCCATACCTTTCCTCGCTGATCCCAAGCTCTCGTCATCATCTTCCTCGTCCAGGATCTCCGGAATACTCAGCTGCACGGTGTGACCACGGAAGAATCTCAACGCTCTGTCCACAAGAAGTTCGTCGAGCTGTTGATTACGCAGCTCCGGGTCCTCACGAAGACTCTCCTCCGTCACCTCCTGCAGAGGCTCCAAGATGTTCCTCCCATCCACAGAGCTCTTCACGAACGTCACCCCTCCCAGGACAGGGATATTGTCGGCGTTGATGGCTCGGTCCGCGAACCTCAAGGCTCTCATCTTGAGGCAGGCGAACACATCTTGTTGAGACTCGCAGCTCTGATACGCGTGATAAACCACTTTAAGGCCGGATAACACGCCGTTGTGTGAGTTTGTTTCTTCTTCGGACTTGGAGGAGTTCACCGCAGCGCCGAACAACGTCAAGAAGAATACCAGTAGCACTATCCTCATTTGGACTACCATGATTGTACCTTTGGTAGGATGGTGTTGATTGTCCGGACTGAGGACGATAAGTGGTGTTATTTGGACGACTCTGCTAACATTATATACGCACCTATTTAATAATTGTTTGAAGAGGTATCACAGTTTTTAGAGCGTGCAACACACGGGAGGATCCTTGCTGCTCCATATTTACTTTCCGATTAAACGATTGCAACGTGCGTGTTTGGACCCAAAGTAACACATACTTAGGAAAATAAATAGCCTAAGTACACAACATTGTCTTACACTCGGTATCTAGTGCAAGACCACTCGTCTCATTGTTGAGAAGTGACAAAACACATTATTGCCTCAGCTAGAAAAATGTATTAAATTTAGTATTATACACAATTTTTTTAATATAATATTAGAGTTGTATTTGATTTGAGATCACTATTTAAATCCCTGATATAAAATTTATTAGATAGGAAAATAATCCTTAATATAATATAGGTGCAAGTGATTTCAGTTGAGCAGGGGAATTGTTATTATTATTATTAGCACCGCGTATTACTACCCGTTCGGGTTATACGAACTTATGCTAATGTGTCATGGTAGGGTGATTGTGAGATGAAATGAAGGACCTACAGTTTAACGTGGAATCCGAACCACAGTGGAGGCCTGGCATTCCTCACAT